>JAVHLU010001520.1:0-29118 GCA_036785755.1 Colletotrichum ledebouriae
TCCAGGAAAAATACCTCCTTATGCTTAAATTTATCAGCTTTCATCACCATATCACTCAGCCTATTAATATCTATTATTCAGGCTGTTTTACCGTCCCTTTAGCTACTTATATACCTATTCTTACAATAAAGTAGCCCTAACCTATAACCTTCGCCCTTACTAGGGATATATATACGCTTATAGCTATTATATATACCCCCTTAAGAGGGAATAAGAGAGAGGAATTAATAAGAGAGACTTTAAGGTAATACTATAGGGATATATTGAATACCTAGTAGGATATATTCTAAATACCTATAACTTATATAAGGTCTAGATCCTTATATTATAAATAGTTATTATTATATAGAATATAACGTTTAATAAATAGACTTTCTATATAAAGAATAAGGTATAAGAGGCTATCTTAAAAGATATTATTTATAAGATAGTAAAAGAGACTCAAGAACCTATATTATAAGTCGACTTTAAACTTTAGATCCTAGGCGTTATAAATAAGAATAAAGCTATATTAATACTTATAACTAAATAATTACTTATATTAACTCTTATTCTTATAACTAAGTCTTTAAATAAAAGAATCTTAAAACTTCTAAGGAGATAGGTAAGTTAGAAGGGGGGGTACCTATTATCCCCTAATTCTATACTAGAGCTACATAAAAGCCTAGCCCTAATACATAAAATAATAAATATAATATATATCAAAAGTAAACTATAAGATATTATATATAAATATCTCATAAAACCCTATATAAAGAAGACCTATAAAATAAATAATAAAAAATAATATTTGATAATATACAATATAATATAGCACAGTATATTACAGTACTAATGATACTGTCTATACTGTGGATAGAAAGGTCTAGAAAGTCCTAGGAAGCCTTATCTTTAATAAGCTTTCTAGCTAAAACTAAAAGGGTCTAAGCTATAGCTTTAATACATAACTAAGCCTAAATAGACTAAATATATACGTAATATATTGGATAAGCTATTATATAAGCGATTATGTAATAGAAGCCTCTAGAAGGCTTAAGATATGTATAAATAAACCTCCTTTCCTCCTAGCTAGCTACTTAGAATAAGTAAGCCGAAATAATACTTCTTTTAATACCCCTATTATATAAGTAATTACTACCTAAGCTACCTAAGTGATTATATAATATTATTATATAACCTAAGATAAACTATATAAATAAAGCTATAAGGGAAGTTAATTACTAAAGGGGAATAGATTAAGGATTATATTATAATTAAACTACTCCCTACTTTATAATATATTTCTAAAGTAAGTAAGTATAATAAGAATAAACCGTTAGATAAGAGGCTCTTAAATCTATTAATATAGCTATATTAGGATAGCAAGGAGAGGTCTAATATTAAATAGAGGTTTAACTAGGTATATAACTAAGAGGATTATAACTAAACTTATTAAAGCTAATAATTATATAATCTACTACTTAGTAACTTATAACTAGGAATAATAGAGAGTAAACTCCGCTCTAGTTACTAGTTTTTATTATAATATTATATAGAATAGGAATAGGTATCTAGCTTCTTTAAGACCTTTATACTTTATTAGTAGAAAGCCTTTTTAAAAGCTAGTATAGGGTATTATACGCTCTATAGCTATATTTATACTACTATTGATAGCGCGAAGCCTACTTATATAACTATAATAATCTATAAATATCTTATTACTAATAACCTTATTAAGCTACTATACTTATAGAAGGAACTTTTAAACTTTTTATAAGCGCTCTAAACTTACCTTAAAGAAGTAGCTAAGGTTAAGATAAGTAAATTATAATAGATAGATATATAGCGCGTTATTAATTAAGAGATAATAATAAAGAGACTCATTCCTCTAAAGTAAGTATTCACTTATAAATTTAATAAGGATAATATCCTTAATTAATATAAGGTAAGGATTTATATTTAGGGTAATTAGTAAGAGAAGTTACCCCTTAAATAGACTTATATAATAACCCTTACTACTTATACCTTTAGAGTAGTAATAGTAATTACTATATAACTTAACCTCGAAGTTAAATAATTTAATATTATTAGTATATTCCTAAACGCCTCCTAGAACCTTAATAAAGACTTAATTATTTATAAGCTACTAGATAGCTTTAAATAGCTTAAAAAGTATATTAAACTACGCTACGCGCTCTATAAGCTAAGAGATATATCACTACTCTAATATAAGGAGTTCTCTTTAACCCTTTAGAGTCTAGGCCTTATACCTATAAGTAAAGACCTATACCTCTTCTAATTAACTAATAAGAAGGTTTTTATTATTTTTTATATAAATAACTTCCTTATTTTATTTTATACGAACTATAAAGAAGTAGTATAGAGGGTAATTACTAGCCTAAAGGAAGTATATAAGTTAAAAGAATAAGGCTTAATTAAGTATTATCTTAGAATTAGAGTTATTTATAACTAAGCTATATAAAAGATATACCTTTCTTATAATTAATATATTAAATAAGTTATAAAGAAGTTTAATTTACTTAACCTAAGAGCGCTAATAATTCCCTTTTTAAACTTATTACTCCTAAAGAGTAAAATAATAATAATACTAGTAGAGGTAAAGAGTTTCTAAGAGAAGATTAGCTTTATACTCTATATTATTATTATAATCTAACTTAATATTACTTTTGTATATTCCCTACTATTAAGATTCCTAATAAACCCCACTCCTTATTACTATATTATTACTAACTATATTATTACTAACTACGTTATATAATATCTATATTATACTTATTACCTTATAATATGCTTTAATAACTTAGGAGGTAAATAAGTACTACTAATTATAAGTAACGCTTTATTTATAAATAATAAAGAGATATAGAAGTTATCTTAAGGGTATATAATCTTGCTTTTTAGAGGATTAATTTAATAAAAGGCTACTTAATAACCTATAGTTATAATATTAATTATAGAAGTAAAACTTCTAAGTCTTAAATATATATCTAAGGAGATAATTACTCTGTAGAGGCTATTTAGGGATATTACTCTTAAACTTAGTAATATCTAGAAGATTTATTATAATAACTAATAAATAATTTATTTTATAATAAGTAAAAAGAAATAGATCTTACCTAAGCTATAGTATATTAATATTTAGAATATATAGCTATAATAAAAATATACTAGAGGATCGTTTAATATAGTATATATACTAATAAAAAATATACTAGCTAATAGTCTTATAAAGGTTTTTAACTATAAGAAGTTTAAATAGTTCTATTCGCTCCTTAATTTAAAAGATATATAGAGAATAACTATAATAAACAAGGGATATTTTAAATAAGTATAAGAGGGCTATTAGTACCTAATTTTTAATTGATTTATAGCTTACTAGCTAAAGAGCCTAAAGTTACTCTTATAAGAATAGCCTCTAGCTACTATATAGTGATTTTACTTGCTTAAGTGCAATAGACCTTCTAACTCCGCGCCTCCTAATAATATATAGCCTTCGGTTATATGATTATAACTCCCCTAACTATAGCTATACTTATATATACCCTACTAGATAGCCTTACGATTTTTAACTTTATATTAATAATAACGTGGGTTTTAATTATTTAAATTATAAAACTATCGACTTTTCCTCTTGCATACTACCTGCGCTAATAATACCGCTTCTATTACCGCTTCGTCCGCTAGTTATTACTATCTTTATAGTCCTCTTATTTAATTAGGTTAGCTAATACCTTCGTAGCTATGCTATTATTAGTAATACTCTCTCTATATTAAAGTAGTTAGCATAAGGTATACTTACTAACCCCTAAGGGGCTTAGGCTACCTCTACCTTAATAGTATAGAGGACCTGCTTAAAGAAGAGCTACTCTATAGGGTATATAATAACTTACTTAGCTTTTATTACTAAGTCTACTTATTTAGCTATAATATAATAATAAGTATCCCCTCTAGGGGTATTAATAAGAGCCCTCTTAAGGGCTATATTAATAATATACTCTCTATATATAATAAAGTAATTAAAAAAGGAGCGGGTTTTATTAATTTTATTAATATTAAACTCTCTAGTAAGCTCTTATATATTATTAGTATTAAAGGGTATACCTCGCGTAGGCTTAGCGTTTTTATATCTAAGGTTTAGTATTAATATAGTTAAGGTATAAAGATAAGAAAGAGAGAGAGGTATAAGGCCCTACTTATAGAGCTTCTTATACTTTTAGCTATAAGAACCTCTTAGGAAAGATCTCTTTAGTTAAGGAGTTATCTTATATAGTAGCTTTTATAATATCTTACTAGAAGGTTAACCTTTTAAGTTAAGGAGTTATCTTATATAGTAGCTTTTACTTTACTAGAAGGTTTAGCGAGGGCGTTACTATAAGAGCCTTAGTAGCCTATTTAGCTCTAATATAATTAGCCCTAGTACGGCGCGTGTTTAACTTTATATAGTAATATTTAGAGGGTTTACTTATAAGTAGTAGGAATATATAAGGTTCCTATATTATGTTCCTTAACTAGTAGAGTGTATAGGTTAAAATACCTATATAATGTTTCCTAAATTATAACTATAAACTAGGTGAACTTTTTATAGTTTTTTTTACAAAGGGGCTGCGGCGTAATTCCGAACTTAAAAAAAAAGAAAGAAAAAAAGAAACTCTTATAAGAATAGAAAGAATATAATCTACCTTCAAGAGCTACCTTAAAATACTAATTTTCTACTACTTAACCTTAGAGGATTTACTTATATTAATCTATCAAAATATTATATAAGGGTAGTAATACTTCTAATGAATATATATTAATAAGACTATTAACTATATAATATATTATAATGGTTATATTACTAGTAGGTAGATAAGGTATAGGTATACTTATATTAATTACTAGGATTCTAAATAGAACTAGGATAGGAGATAGAGTAATAACGCTATATATATTAGAACTACTTATTACCTTAAAAACCCTACCTAAACCCTTATTATTACTACCCCTTTTTATTACTATAATCTCTTTTTTCTAGGTAGTAATAGCTTTATAAAGCGTAGTTCTCTAAGAAGTAAGGGATTATAAGTTAATTATAGAAACGAAGTATATATATGATCTTACCTTTCTAACTACTAGGTTATTTAAAGTCTTAGCTTTAATATATTAATAAGCTATAATAATAATAGGGGTACTTATTTATTAATAAGGTATCTTATTCTTATAATAATAGTTATATTTACTTATTATATTAAGTAAATACTTTTTATTTAATAAGCTTAAGAGCTTAATTAAAAGTATATTAAAAATAGTGCTTATTAAATAGGAGTACTTATTCTATTTCTATACTTCTACTAGAGAGAGGAGAGCGAAGAGGGGGCTTTAAATTACTCTTATTAATACCCTCCTCTTTATTTATTTTCTTAAGGATTATAATAATAATAAGGTTAGCAATATTCTAATATATAGCTATTGTCACGAACGGCGAATAGGCGAAGGTTAGTATACTTTAATTACGCTATATTAAGTGGATTCTGCGTTAAAGAAGGGAAAAGTCTAACTATGGGCTAGTATAGCCCTAGAAGGCTAAAGAGTCGCTTAGTAACTATATAACCCGCAAGTCACGTGACCTGAAATTTTAGTAGGTCTAATTCTAGCGCTATAATATCACCCCCCCCCCCCCCCCCCTTCGCTAGTATTACTATCTATAGTAATTAGCTATTATATTATAAATAATATCCTAAATAGTATCCCCTTCTTCCTATTCCTTTATTTATACTAGGGTATTATTATTATCTATAGCAGCAGGGTCCTCGTCCTAGGTAGTAGCTAGGAGCTAAGCTAGAAGGTACTTTAGTAGCCCTGCGGTAGTTAGGTTAGTAGTATAGAAGTCTTATAGCGCTACTAGGGCGTGCTTAAAGCTCTTAGTATTATACTAAGTAGGGTTATAGTTATAGCCCCTCTAATTAGCGCGGTATTATAGCTATCCTTAGTATAGCTAGCGATTATATATATAACTTTATATTCTAGCTTGTTATTAAACTTAATAGTAGGAGGGGGGGTTTTAAAGTATCCTAGTAAGGGGTCCCTAGTAGCCTTCTAAAGCTTATCAGGGTAGAATACTAAGTAATAGTTATATCCCTTTAATAAGTTAAGCACCTAAGTCCCCCTAGGGCTAGTAGCTTTAATTAGCTACGGGCTATCCTATAGTATTAATAGCTTAGAGGAGCTATCTTATTACTATCCCTCTATTAATATATAGACGGAGTCCCCTATAGCTAAGTTATTAGAGTAGTAGTAGTAGTTAGTAGCGTAGGTATAGCGCTATTAAGCTATAGCTATATTTCCTTTAGTAATCTCCTAGGCGCTATAGAGGTTTTATATAAGCTACTAGGCGTCGCTTTAATTAGTTTTCTCTTTTATAGTTAAGAACCTTTATATATATTAGTCCTAGTTAAAACTTATATATAATAAGTATCCCTATTTAATTTTAAATAGTATAAGCCCTATAGTTTTATTTAATAAAGCTATTTAAGTGAAATCTATAGCAGGGAGTATTTCGCTCTAGTTATCCTAGAACTAGTTTATCTATAAGTATAAATATTAAGTTAGGTACTAGTTAAGGATCTCTATTTACCTATTAGTCTCTATATAACTTACTATACTTAATTATATAGTTATGCTATATATCTTATAGAGCTCTTTCTAGAAGTTAGAAATAAACTAGGGGCCTCTATTAGATATAATTATAATAGGGAAGCTAATATATTAGAAGATGTAAGTATAGTATAGCTAGGCGAGGTCCTGCGCTATAACTATCTTATAGTAGGGGAGGGAGACTATCTTCTTTAATAAGTAGTATGTTACTATAAATATATTATTATATCTATACTAGTTAGGTAGGTAGGATATAAAATCTATTATAATATACTCCTAGGGGTAATTTAGTATTAATAAGGATTTTAACTTACCTAGAGGCTTATCCCTTAGCTTCTAAGCCTAGTAATAAGTATAATAGTTATAAATATATTATTTAATATTAGAGGTTAGGCGTAGCTAGTAGTAATATTCCTTTAGGAGTTTAATAGTCTTATTTTAACCCGGGTATATTATAAGTTTCTAGATATAGGCCTTATAGATTAGCTTTATATATAGGTCCTCTTCCTCTAGTACTACGAGTTTCCTATTTATTATTAGGAGTCCCTCTCTTATCTTCTAGCGCTCCTTTTTTATAATAGCGAGTATTCTTAATACCTTAAGTAATAGTATATTCAGTTTATAATTTAATTATAAGATCTACTTAACTAGGAGGTAGCCTTATAATTTATCCTCTAGCTCTAGGGTATTAATAGTAGCTATAGGACTACTTAGAGTAGCTTCTAATAGCTAGCATTATAACCTCTAGAGATAGGTAAGTAGGTAGTAGTAATACCTAAGTATAGTCTAATTTATAAATAGCCTACTAGGTTTATAGGTCTTTATTCTTCTATAATAAGGCGTTAGCTAGAACGTTTTCGCGCCCCGGGTAGTATTAGATATAGAAGTTAAAACTAGCTAGAATATCTAACTAGTAGGCTTAATAAATATTTAAAAGCCGCTTAGTTATAAAATAGAGTAGTAGTTAGTAGTTTATAATAACCTTAAAACGCTAAGTAATTATAGAGAGTTTAGCCCTCTACTCTTCTAGCGCTAGGATAATTACTATTATCTTATAGTTATAAATAGGGCAGTTTATCTCTATTAGTAATATAGTTTTTAAGAAATAAGCTACGGGGTGCTATAGGCTATTATTAGGTTATTACTAGAGGAGAGCGGTAGTATAAATAGATTTAGAGGCGTACGTCTTAACTTAGGTTAGTAGCTCGGGCTTCTAGTAGCGTAAAATAGGGGCTAATATTAGGGCCTCTTTTAGCGTTATAAATACTACTATATAGTTATTATTAAAGTTAAAACGGGCGTTTTTAGCTATAAGTTTAGTAAGTAGTCGAGCGATCTTTTTATAATTTATAATAAATCGATAGTAGAAGTTATAGAACCCTAGGAAGGACTAGACGCCCCTTATTATAATTAGTAGTTACTAGTCTTTTACTACTAAAACCTTCTTAAGGTTAGGGCTAATCCCTTTAGTTATAATAATAAACCTAAGGTAGCGCGTTATAGTTATACTTAACTCGCACTTCTTAATATTAGCCTAAAGCCCTGCTTAGCGTAGCTAGTTAAGGACCTTCTTAATATACTCCTTATACTAGAGGGGGTCCTCTAAGTAAACTAGTATATTATCTATATATATTATATAGAAGTCGTCTAGGTATTCTATAAGCGTGTTCTTTATATACTATTAGTACGTCGCTAGGCTATTATAAAGCCTAAAAGGTAGGACTTTATACTTATAGGAGCTATAGTAAGTATAGAATATTATGAAGTCCTCTAAGTTAGAGTAGATATAGATTTAGTAAAACGCCTAGTAGATATCGATCTTTATAAATACTTTAGCTTAGCTAATTTAGCTTAGCGTCTTATTAATTAGGGGTAGTAGGTATAAGTCCTTCTTAGTAAACCCGTTTAGCTTTTAGAAGTTAATATAAAGTTATAAGTAGCTATTAGCTTTTTAAACGAATAGTATTAGGGAGGCGAATAGAGTATTACCTAGTATTATAAAGCCCTTCTTTAGGTTCTTAAGGAGGTATTATCAAGTAGCCTTAAGTTCTAGTAATAACTATTTATATAGTAGGTAGAAGGTTAGCTACTCCCTCGCGCCTAGCTCTAGTTTAATTTAGTAGTTATAAGGGTAATAAGGAGGTAACGCGTTACTAATAGTCTTACTAAAGTAATCTTTCTAGTCCTAGAGGTATAGTAAGAGCTTTTTATTAATTAGGCGTTAGGTTTTAACTTTATTAACCTCTAGCCGGCTTATGCTTTCTTTTTCTTCCTCCTACTTATTAGTAATTATTAGGTTAAGCTTATATAGCGATATAGAGCCTAATTTAAAATTAGCATGCCTTAGGTTCCTCTTAGATCCTATAGTACTAATAAGCGCTATATCGAGGTCTTCCCTTACCTATTAGGCCTCGGGGCTAAGAGGTTTAGGCTTCTAATATAGTATAGGTTAGGTCTAATTTACTATTTATAACCCTTTTAACGCTACATTAATTTTTTATAAGTTATTATTATATCCTAAGTCCTTAGGTATTAAGTTCGGAATTATGCTATAGCCCCTTCGTAAAAAGACTATAACAAATTCACCTAGTTCGTAGGTATAATTTAGGAAATACTATATAGGTATTTTAACCTATACCCTCTATTAGTTAAGGAAAATAATATAGGAACCCTATATATTCCTATTACTTATAAGTAAACCCTCTAAATATTACTATATAAAGTTAGATACGCGCTATATTAGGGCTAATTATATTAGAGCTAAACAGGCTACTAAGGCTCTTATAGCAACGCCCTCGCTAAACCTTCTAGTAAGGTGCTACAAAAGCTATTATATAAGATAACTCCTTAACCTAAAAGGTCGACCTTCTAGTAAGGTATTAATAATAAATACTACTATATAAGAGGTAACTCCTTAACTAAAGAGGTCTTTCCTAAGAGGTTCTTATAGCTAGAAGTATAAGAAGCTCTATTACTATAAGCAGGGCCTTATACCTCTCCCTCTTCCTTATCCTTATCTAACCTATAATAAATCCTTAACTATATTAATACTAGACCCTATATATAAAAACGCTAAGCTTATATAAAGTACGCCCTTTAATACTAATAATATATAAGAGCTTACTAGAGAGTTTATTATTAATATAATTAATAAAACCCTCTCTTTCTTTAATTACTTTATTATATATAGAGAGTATATTATTAATATAGCCCTTAAGAGGGCTCTTATTAATACCCCTGGAGGGGATACTTATTATTATATTATAACTAAGTAAGTAGACTTAGTAGTAGAAGCTAGGTGGGTTATTATATACCCTATAGAGTAGCCCTTCTTCGAGCAGGTCCTCTATATTATTAAGGTAGAGGTAGCCTAGGCCCCTTAGGGGAACGTTAGTAAGTATAGCTTATGCTAAATAGAGAGAGCGTTGCTAATAACGGCATAGTTCTAGCGGACGAAGCGGTAATAGAGGTAGTATTTAATAGCGGCGCGGGTAGTGCGCGAGAGGATAAGTTAATAGTTTTATAGTCTATTAAATAATTAAAAACCACGTTATTATTAATATTGAGTTCGGAATTACGCCGCAGCCCCTTTGCAAAAAGACTATAATAAATTTACCTAGTTCGTAGGTATAATTCGGGAAATACTATATAGGTATTTTAACCTATACCCTCTACTAGTTAAGGAAAATAATATAAGAACCCTATACGTTCCTACTACTTATAAATAAACCCTCTAAATATTATAAAGTCGGACGCGCGCTATACTAGGGCTAATTATATTAGAGCTAAACGGGCTACTAAGGCTCTCGTGGCCTAGAAAAGCTACTATATAAGATAACTCCTTAACCTAAAAGGTCGACCTTCTAGCAAGGTGCTAAAGGTATTATAAAAGCTATTATATAAGATAACTCCTTAACCTAAAAGGTTAACCTTCTAATAAGGTACTAAAGGTATTATAAATACTACTATATAAGAGGTAACTTCTTAACTAAAGAGGTCTTTCCTAAGAGGTTCTTATAGCTAGAAGTATAAGAAGCTCTGCTGCTACGAGCAGGGCCTTATGCCTCTCCCTCTTCCTTATCCTTATCCCTTAACTATATTAGCACTAGACCCCGTATATGAAAACGCTAAGCCTTATTATTAATATAAAGTTAAAGATCGTGAGGCTATCTAATAGGGTACGTATAAGTGCGGCTGTGGTTAGGAAAGGTAGTTAGTAAGATCACGTGACTAAAGGCTATATATTGTTAGGAGGCGCGGAGTTAGAAGGTCTATTGCACTTAAGCAGGTAAAATCACTATGCAGTGGCTAGAGGCCAAGTCCTTAGGTATATTACTTTACTATAGAATCTTTATAGGGGTCTTTATCTTACTCCCTATATTCCTCTAGGCGTTATAGAGCTATTCCTTAGCCTTAAACATAGCTTAATAGCATTCTATATTAAGCTAATACTTAATATTAATTTTAGCGGGTTAAAGGAGGTATCTAGTATCCCTTATAATTATTCGGGGGAGGTCCTATACTATAGGGGTATTAATTAGCTAATATAAATACTAATAGCATATATCTACGCTAATATTATAATAGTTAAACTATAAGCGGTTAAGGATAAGGTTATATCTCCCTATATTAAGTTAGAGGAGGGGTATTTATATTAATTCTTAGTAGTCTACTTATATATAGGTTATCTATACCTTAGTTATAGTATTTAATAGCTTATTATTAAACCTAGCGGCTAGGATAGGGCGTTATAACTTATCGCGTTTAGTGTAATAAAAATCCCTTAGTAAGGGGGTTATATAAGTGTTTATAAAAGTATAGCTATTTACTCTAATATTAAGAAGAGCTTTAAAATAAATACTATATCTATTATAAACTAAAACTAACTCCTTCTCTAGTAGTTTACTACTAATTAGCTATTATAAGTTAATAGATATTATTACTAATTACTAATCTCTTTAAGTCTCCCCTAGTAGGGAGTCTACTTTTACTAGGGGCTCTAGTTTTCTACTAGCTCTAGGTTACTACTAGTAGCTTTAGTAGGTTTAGTAATGCTTATAATAAGCTTAGCTTACTTATAGGGATAATCCCGCGAGGTATAACTAGTATTACTATAGATAAAATAGGCGCCCTAGTTATAGAGCTTCTTATATAAAGCCTTAGGGATATAGCTCTAGTTAGTATAAGCTTAGATATAAGGGTTTCCTCCCCTAGAAGGATTAATATAAGTTATTAGAGCGGGACCTCGTATAGTAATTTAGTTAGCTAAGCGAGTATTAAGAGGCGCTATAATATAAGCTATAGTAGAGACCTAAGTAGTATAGTCCTAGAAGTTAAAGGCGCTATTTATATAATAAATAGAGTATTAATTCTATAGGGAGGTAAGTAGCTTCTTATAGAACTTCTAGCGCTACTAAAACTCTAGGAGTTTAGCTTTATAAGTAAGATTAATAAAAATAGCTCGTTTAACCTAGATATCCTTAAATAAGATAGTAAGAGTATTAAGCTTTATCTAGGCCTTATTATATTAAATTAAGTTAATAAAGATATTTTCTAGCTTTTTAATAAGTTATTCTATTATAGTAATCTAAAGTAAGTCCCCTAAGAGGAGGGGGGATAGAATATTATAAGTAGTTCCTCTAAGGCGTGAGAGTATATACTTAAAGCGTAAGGACTTATTATAATACTCTCTATTATTAAAGCGTATTTTAATATGAAGAGCTAGGTATTAAACTTTAGGTACTTAGAATTAGTACTCTTAGTGCTTATAAAGATAGGGACTTTAGGTATCTTAGTAAACTAGGTATTATTACTACTAATAGTTAATAAAAGCGAGCTAGAGTAAACCTAACTCTCGAGGTATATTATTTAATTAAGGATTACTTAAAGTATAGTATTATAATTACTAGAAAGAGGGTTTACTAGGGGAGGTATAGTAGTTATATTATGCTTAAAGCGCTAGAGTAAGGCTTTATTAGTATCCCTTGCCTTATCCTACTCCTTAGTAATAGTAATAGTATTATATTAAGCTTAGTTATACTCTTCTTAATAGCGTTTAAGTATAGCAGACTATTTAGTATTATTACTAGTAATATAGGTATTACCTAGCTACTTATAAAGCTCTTAATTCTTATACTCTAGGCGTAGGGTAGTATTATAGAGTATATAGAGATTATTACTTATAGTAATATATCTAGCGTATAAGGCCTAAGACTTAATACCTTAAGTAGCTCTCTTTATAAGCTAGTCTTAAATCTAGGTAAGGGTTAAGTTAGGGTTATTCTAGAATAACTATATTATACTATTAAGGGTAAGGGTAACCTTCTAGCTTTTACCTAAGTAATTATAATTAATAATAAGAAGGTTAGGGAACTTCTATAACTTAGTAATAGCGCTCTAGGCTAGGCTTTTATATCCCTCTATATCGAGGTTTATAAATAAGCCTTTAAAAGGTTACTTATATATAGGTTTATTTAAGTTAAAAGCCTTTAGGTCTTCGTATAAGGGGGTATTATAGTTAGGTAGTATAGTATAGTAGTATTAAAAGGCTTTAATATAAGGCTTAAGGAGCCTTCTAGTATTAAGTATAAGCGTAGTCGTAGCTTTATAACTATAGCTAGCTAGTTGGGTCTTATTTAGTATACTACTATAGGGTAGAGGGGGGTATTAATTAAATTCGGGTCGGTTAGGGTATAGATTAGTTAGCTTAGCACTTAGTTAGGTGCTATACTTATATTAATTAATTAATAGGGTAGGGGTAGTAATAGTTAATTAAGATATTATACTTCTATCTCTAGAGAATAAGTATATAAATATAGAATAGTATTATAAATAGCAAATAGGTAAAGGTTAGTATACTTTAATTATGCTATATTAAGTAGATTCTACGTTAAAGAAGGGAAAAGTCTAACTATAGGCTAGCGTAGCCCTAGAAGGCTAAAGAGTCGCTTAGTAATCACGTAACCTATAAGTCACGTGACTCGAAATTCCAGTAGGTCTAATCCTAGCGCTGTGATATTATAATAATAAAGGGATTATAACTTATCAAGAGCTATCTTTTTAAATTACTTAGGAGAATAACTCTAAGGCTTCTTAAGCTATAAACCCTTACTCTTAGAGCTATTCTTTATAAGTTATTTCTACTTCTTCCTTCTGCTTATTAAATAATATATTAGGATATTATATATTGATAATAAGAAGGAATAATATATATATTACCTTATTATTACTCTCTAGGAGAGGAGGGTATACCCCTCTACCCCTATCTTTATTCTTACCTTTAGTAGCACGCGCCTTCTTAAGGGCTATAGCCTAACTAGTCTTCTTTTTAAGAGGTATCTATAAATATATTAATATATTATAATAGCTTTAGGATTATTATATAATATAAGTATATATATATTATATAATAAGGTTATTATTAGGGGCTAAAGTTAGGTATATATAGTTATTATATTATATATAGGGAAGAGTTCAGAAAGTAAGAGAGTAGCTAGGTTATTTTATTTAGAGTCAATATAATAATAGCTACCCTACCTAGGCTAATAAGAAATAGTAGTTTCTATTACTATTAGTAAGAGTTAGTAAATAAAGGGTATTATAATAATAATAATTATTATTATTATTATAAAAGTAGAAAACTATAACTATTTATACCTTACTTATACTTAATATAAATAACTTTATTTTATTATCTCTTTTATAAATAGGTTTATTAATAGGTTATTTATAGATATATTACTTTATATTTAAGTATTTTAAGGGATATTATATAATTAAGCGCTTTTCTAGCTATTATTATATCTAGGGGGGTATAATATAATACTTTTAGTATTACCTATTCCTAGTATAATATATAACTAAAATTAGCTCTAGAGTAACCTTTTTCTAGGGGTTATTCCTCTAACTATAGTTATAAGTAACTATATCATAGCTACTCTCGTTATAATAGAATAAGCTCTTTAGTAACTATAAATATAGCCCTATAGGACGTTTCTTAACAGGTTCCTTATTCCGCAATTTTGTGTGAAAATGGGACCTCCTCTGTTACAAGGGGCCTCATGGGGTGCAGTAGCAGCAATAGTTGGAGTAGCAAGGACAACAACTGCTGCCGCACACCCAAGCCGATGCAGGACCACGAAGGTAGGTAGGCAGGTAGGCATCGCAGTGGTTGCAAATTTGTACTGGAACGAAGTGTCAGCAGCAAAAAGCAAGACAGCAAGAGGCGTCTTCAGTACCTTCCAGGTTAACTAAAGTACCTGTACGGCACCTTCACAGCGAGTACCTAAGATCTAAGGTAGTCGGCTGCCCACGCCGCCGCATCTTGGACATCTCCCACCCACATCTCCCATCCCGTCGCCTCAGGGCCGGTAAGAGTTGACTACCTTATGGCAGTGAATTCCCCTCTGGAAACCTGTTGGTACAAGACGAACAGTTGCGGTTTATGCTGTTATCCATCCAACAACTTCATCTGTCGGTGGCTTGCCCGGATTCTAGATCCTCGCCACCGGTACGCCGTTGTTCTTTTAGCTCTGCCAACCAGACAGACAAGAAAACCCCGGCTGTCTTTTCGCCGATTCATTGCATCTTCGAGACGAGAATAGCCTGTCCGTCTCTCCCGGGGACCAAACACCAGTCCAGAACTCTTGCGATCGGGTAGGACAGAGTGCACTGGCCCAGCCAGAAGGATTGGGAGAGACTTCGAAACAAAACATGCATCCTTCCTCGGTAAGACCGCCTGGAGTGGTGGGATCTGACATCGGCGCCAAGCAGAATTAGGCCGCCGCATCGGGGCAATGTGAGCCAACCAGATTTTGCGTGGTAACCCCGAGGAAGAAGACTGGGACATGCGATTTGGGTTGTGTCCTTTGACCGATCCGACCGCTTTCCATCCGGTCCAAGTCTTTCCTCGTCCTTTGTGCAACCCGGATCCGATTCCGGCTTCCGCAGCACAGACAAATTGCAAATCAAAGTACTCGAAGGGCGGTGTAACTTGGCTTCGACACCAAAGCAAAGGGGCCTACCTTGCTCCATACCGTTAGGATGCAGACGCCGTCGAACCCGAGTCAAGCCCCACCACCACCACCGATGTCTCCTTGGTACCGGCGTCACAGTTCGTGCCACTACTCGCAGGGGGGGGGTCGAAACGACACTGGGGCATTCAGTCTGGCTCACACATGCTCATGTCTCCCGTAGGAGACCACCAGATCCTTGATTGCAGAAGAGGCACATGCGATGGCTAAGGCATGCGAAGAATGCGCAAGTGACGCCAACAAAGATAAGCCGTTGGGGGTTTATCTCCCAATCACACTCCCCAAGCCTCATGACTTCCATGCCCAGAAAAACAAAAAATCCACCTCAAATCGAACAAGACATGTTCTTATAGACAAGAGAACACGAATGCGCAGTCGTGAGTATGCACGTGTAAGACATATGCAAGATGCCGGGGTTGCGAAGAGCAGCAGCTGCCACTGAGACAGACACATCTTACAGGCAGATGAAATTTACTTGGAAAACGGGGAGAAGCCTTTGAGATGATGCCTTAGTTAGGTCGAACTTCTGGCTGTTTATGAAACAAAATGAGCTCCGACAAACCAATTCCACTGGGCATTCACAGCCTGAACGAAACAGAGAACCAATAAAGTGCCTTGAATGCCTACCTTAACGGAAGTGGACAACTGCTCCACCAAGATGTTCACAGTAGACCAAAGGTCGTCGTTCTTTTTCAAGTTGTCGTCAAACTGGTCTCTGACATTCAAATCGAGTGATGAGTTGATGAAGACCAGACGTCAGTAGAACGTGACAGGATTGTTGGCATAATTACGATCCATCGAGTTGCGAGGTTGTGTTCGTCAATAACTATTGTGTCTTCTCCCTCTGGCTACATCCTCTGGCTACATAGGGTTTATGAATGTGCACATGTTCAATCCGGCAAACGTTGATCGCTGCACCTCTCAGCCCTCCCCTGGGATCGATCCCATCAAGATATCCGGATATGCGAGAACATACGATGCAGCACAGCAACATCATCCTCAGCCCGCAAAGTCTCTTGTCTAGTAGTTGGACGTAGTCTGCTGCTGTTCGCGGTCTACCAGTCGGAGTCAAAGATATCCTCTCTTGTTGAGTGTATGACTGTGACTGTGTATACAGACGTTCCGAGTGCACAATCCGCTGCTCCGCCTGCGCACCATCAAGTTTCCCCTTGAAGGCCAAAACATGCACACGCTCAGCCTCCGCTACCCAAACGATATCCGCTCTCAGCTCGACGTCTTCTCCGCAGCAATCTTGGCTTCCATCTTTCTCCGCGCTGCAAGAATCATCTCATCCCTCCGCTTCTGAAGGAGCGACTGCCTCTCATCCCGGTTGGAGCTCCAACCTCTGCTACTCTTCTCTGTCTGTGCCTCCGCGGCGGCGGCCGCCGCCGCCTGCTGCTCAGCAATCTTGTCCTGAAGCTTGTACCTCGTTATCAAATCCGGCTGGGACGGCTTCTCGGCCGCCTTGGACGCTGCCGCAGTTGCGGCGCTGGCTGCCGCTGGACTAGTTCCCGGTGGGGGAGGGGGCTGGAAGGTGACGGGAGGCTATGAATCATCTTCACGTCAGCGTATTGCTCCCTGATATTCCAACAATTCCATTGTATCTCTGACAATGTATCATAATCCAGCAGTTGCTTGTGCAAAAGTTCGGACAAGCCCGTTGACTGGGAAAGCAAAAGACTCACCGTCTCCATCCGTCCCGCCAAGATTCTCTCAGACGTAGCCTGGATGTTGCCGCCATTTCTCTGCAGGTCCCAAAGTAACGTACGTCGATCCACCTGGGGAAACATCTGCTGTATCCTCTCGACCGCCGCCTCGCGCGTCCGTAGCACCGACTGCGCGCTTTGTCGGGAGGCCGAGACCGATGGGGGCGGAGATGGGGAGAAGAATAGGAATCGTATCACAAACGCCGTGACCAGTAGTATCACGACCAGATACGGCAGCGAAATTTGCTCGTTCGCCATGGTGGTGAACAGGAGGTTACTTGTCGTTTGCCGGGCTGGCCGGAGTGCGTCGATCGTAGGGTCGAAAGAGGTGCGTCCGACGCAGGTCTCTCGATATGAAAGTTCCTAGATCAGGAATTCGGCTATTTCGAGCGCCTCATGAGAGTCTCGTTGAAATTAGTGAGAGGCTGGGCAGGAAGTCCGCTGGGCGTATTAGAATGGTGGCTTGGTGAGTTGCCCTGCCTGGCCGCTTTTATGGAGACGAGTTCATCAGCCTTGCTGAGGGAGCAGGGATTAGGAGCTTATGTGGCGCGAGGCCGGAGGTTTCCGCACAAGGAAGTAGCGCACGGGGCACTTCACCTTCCAGTCCCACCAGACGGCGATGCTGAGAGCCGCTCGAGCAACCTCAACTGGACAAACGTTAGCGTGCCTTGGAAGTTCGAGCATCGCACGACATGCACTTGTAATCAAAAGAGTCTCTTCGGAGTCGGCAGCGTCATTTATTTCCCTTCGTTCGACGGCCGAGACAACCATGAACCAGTGAATCATACACACTCAGCATGATAGCCTTTTGCAACCTGCCCCAGCTTCATTCCAGAAGCCTGTAAAAAGAAAATGAAAGATGCCGTGTCCACATGACTCAACGCCTGTTCGGTTAAGTGCCCAGGTATCAAGTCGGTCCAAGCCTCGTCAAGTCGAAGTGAGGAAGCCAATGAGCCATAAACACCCAGTGTCCCTATGCTGTCGGTTGTGCCAAGTTCGTCTCCAAGTCGCCATAGTGAAGGGTGAGCTCCCTCTGAACTTCGTGTTAGTATTTGGTTGGTATTTACTTCAGATCAGGGTCGAAACATACGCGTTCCTTACGCCAATTGGCCGTGTCCCAGATAATGTAGTAACCGCGTTCGTGATGAGGACCAAGACTCGCGGGCATCATAAGCTCGTCTTTGGTGAGCCAGAAATGCAGCTTCTTGTGCCATCGCCAGTTTCTGGTGTGCCTGTGCCATGTTAGTGACGTCTACAGATCGGATGGGAAAGTTCTCACAGTTCGCTAGCGGCAAGGTACTGCTTTACATCTTGAGGACAGCTGTAGAAGATCCAGAAAAGGGTTTCCTCGTTGAACGACGGAATCTTCGTCTCAATGGGCTGCACGTTCGTAACTTTGTAGCACTCAGGAAGGCGAACATTAGGAATCGCAGGTCGAGGCGGCGTGTCGTCAAAGAGGGAGTAGATCTGAGTCGAGATCAGCCTGTTACGATTAGCAGAATCTCTCACCAAAAGTCAAGGAGTGTCTTACTCTGAGGAGCTCACGTTCAGATTGAAGTCGTTAGGGTCCATTCCTTGCACGAGCGCGCCATAGCTGGGGTAGTTGTTCATCAACATCCGCAGTCCCTTCATGCCGAATTTGTCGATGGGTGCCAAACCGGCCAGGGGATCTTGGACTTCGAGGGACTGGCTCTCCTTCTCTTCCTTGCCTTTGCCTGTTAATGAGTCGTTGCCAATAGCTCCCAGAGGATTGCGGTTCTCGGCGTTTTGAGACAAGCTGTCACCTGTCAACTCATCGCGTAAAGCGCCCGCTTTCGATCTGCCTTCATCCTCGGCAGATGCGTCTGGTCTCGATTGGCCTGGTAAACATTAGCATATGCGCAAATAAGATGAGTATTTCCCGTACCTTGAACGCTGGCTACAGATGGTGAGCGGCCATCTGAACGTCTGCTGTTCGCGGATAGCGCATTGAGAAGACCGTTCCCTGCGCCACGGCCAGGGGCCATGCCAGCAGCAGCGCCCGCCGCCTGGTTGCCGAATCCCAATGATGGCATCATGTTGACGCCGCGCTCGCCGCCGATCTCACCGTTCGCGTTCCGGTTCAGTGGCGGAAAGTCATTCACGGGGTTAGACTGCGGCTGCTGGGCCGCCGCTGTGCTGTTCTGATTGCCGAAGCGGAATCCGCCTTGACGCGCCGATGATGGGGTGAACAGCTCGTCCTGCGTGTTCTGTGCAGACAGGGGTGTCGACTGGTTTCGAGGGACCGGGCCGCTTCCTATATTTCGCGATGCTGTTGACGACCACATGTTGGCTTGGCCGCTGTTATTCATCTGAGCGTTGTTCGACAGCGAAGGAAATTCGCTACTTCAAAAGTCAGCATCATCTATCCAATCCCAATATATTCCGTCTCATGTCCAAAATACGATGGGCCAAAATGAGAAGAAGATGGAAATAATCAAAGCCTAAAGAGAAACATTACTTCGCCGTCTTGAGCACCTCAGCGTAGCCCTTCTTGGGCTCCTCGGGCGATGAGGGCGTCATGGCATTCAACTTGTCTTTTGCAGCCTTTCTGCTTCGTTGTAGCAAGATGCGCTTGCGTTTGCCCATGATGAGAAGGGAGAGAAGATTCCAAGACAACAAGGTAGGGAAAGGCGCGCTGCAGTAATCCAGCGACAAGAGGGAAGGGAAGGTTTGCTGTCGCTTGGTACTTGTATTGCTGTGGGGGCAAGTTGTGGTTGGTGGTGAGAAGTGTGAGTGTGAACAAGGGTATGGGTGAGGGAAGGTGCAGAAGGTGCGCCCAGGAGCAAATGCAAGTCAAACCTCAGTCAAAGGGGAAAGAACATACGACAGGTCCAGTGGTGTTGCTGGTTGCGACCCGCTCAAACTCTGTGCAAAACTGACATTGCCTCCAAGCTGACGGGCCTGATTTTGCAGCCCAGCACCTCCCATAGGCACTCCTCCTCCAAATGCCCAGCCGCTTCCATTACTGCCTATGTGTTTCCAAGCACTCCATGTTAACAACGCTCTTTCTTCTGTTCAAGTGTTCCAGCGTGGTGCTTGGACAATGGAAGGCCAGCTTCCTACCTATTTTCCCATTTGGTAACCGGTTCGACACTGTCCTGCCTGCTTGTTGTTGCTGTTGCTGCTGCTGGCCACCAAAACCCGTCGGTATGCCTCGTAGTGATTGAGGAACTGCTCCTACTGATGGCGCACAATGTCAGCTATGAGAACATGAAGCTTGGAATTGTCTTCTGGACGAGTTCATAGGTTTCGTATCCAAGGTATTAAAAACGTAGGTGGCAATTTCTCCCGCGTCTGTCTATCCATCATGATTTTACGTATACTTGGCTCGACAGCGCGATTCTCATAGTTCCGTGTCGGCTGGCGACGGCGGGGTCTCGTAGGCAGGTTGAAGGTAGGGAGACGAGTCGCGTGTTCCTTTGCAGTACTTGGCGGAGAGTTCCAGTCGCGCGAAGGCATATAAACCCAAGTTGGAGGGTGCGACGGGATTCAGATGGTCCTGATGGGCTTGCAAACGGCGGGGTACCCAAAGGCTCAGAGAAGACGGACGAGGATCAGGCCTACCTGGTCGATTCATGATTAGGTGTCGTGATGTATTGATTGGCAATCGGTAATCGCGCGGTTTAGTTCGTCGTCACGGGCTGTGCGGGGCTTAATTCGTATCGGTGATGGGCCGGATGCGCTCGAGAATTGATTCTTGTCGACGAAGATACCAGCAAATGAAGCTCTACGGGGATTGTTGGTGTACAACGTAAAGAGGTTCGACCTGAGTGGGCCCAGCCAGCGCTAACACACGGAGGACCGGCGAAGATGGATCCGATGGTCTGTGCCCCCGGGCCCAGGTTACGCCCCTCCAAAACCCCTGCAGCCAGTGCTTATTGACATCGCATGCTTTGAGGCTACATGGGATGATCTTAAGGGTCCATAGTCTATTGCAGCATCGTTGCTTACCCATGACAACTCCGTATCTGAATCCATCTATTCGTGCACAGTTCTTGTCAGCGATGAATTGCTGCCGAACTTTAGACTTGCTCGTCTTGTCCCCCGTGACTGAGGAGATTCCTAAATATGGCAGGTTCCCGACGATTCCACACTCTCAATTGCCGCCGCTGGATTGAAAACTCGCCGTTTGGGAAACGACCTGTTCTGTTCGAAACAGAAGGGTATCTAAGTTAAAAGCACAGGTAAAGCGTGCGGGACAATTGGCTGAGTCGCCCCGAATGCAGATTCGGCTCGCATTTGTCACCCGGACTCGACTTTCTCAAGCAAAACATCATGTGCTACGGTCTACCAGGAGGCCTGAAAATAGCAGATGCGCAGCGACTACTCAGACCCTAATTCGTTCTCTAGGCACCTGATTATCTTTCGGCCGTGCCCTCTTAAGCGAACTTTGTATTTACACATCTGACTTGAGGATGTCCAAAAGACTCTTCTCAAAGTCGACGTCCTTGAGGTATCTTCCGATCAGGATGATCTTACCCTGCGCCGTCGCCTCCCGCGACTGATCAGGCGAGTCCATAATTTCAAAAATCTCCCTCACGCCCTGAATAAGCTTGATATCGCCGTTGTCGAAAAGCAGTCGTCCTTTAGACCGGTGCACTTCCAGGACCGTCTTATCGTCTCCAGGGAGCCGGCGGTCCCAAAGCACTTTTCTCAACCACTTGTCAACGTGTGCCAGGTGTCTAGGCGCTAGCTTGGGCACCGGTATCGAGACAGTCGAAATGGTCAATGGGAAAGTCAGCGACGATATCCACGGCGCGTTGTACACCACGATGGTGGCCACAACTTACAGAATCCAAATGAGTATGGCCTTTTTGGCTCGTATCAAGCGCAGTGATCTGATCATACGCATGCAAATCCAACAAGAACCCCTCGAGGCGAGGTACCTCGCTCTTCTGCGTAACGTGGATCTTCGCCAGCCCGTTGATAGATTCTATCCTCGCCCTGACCTGATTCAGTTCCTCTTCGGATACTAGGTCTGCCTTGTTGATAACAATAACATCCGCGTGTGATATCTGGACGTGCGCTGTTGTCATCAGCGGTCCGTGACCATGGTCATCTCCCTGATCCTCGAGCTTGATCTCGCCGGAGGGATCGTCGAGGCTCCGAATGATATTCTTGGCATCTACAAGCGTGACAATGCCGTCGAGATATATTGTGCTTCCAAGACCGTCGTCGACCCAGAAAAGGGGAACCAGGTTGCCAGGGTCTGCGAGACCGGTAGTTTCAAGGAGGATGTAGTCGAAGGCGCCTTTCTTTTCCATGAGTGACTCAATGGCATTGACGCCAGTATCCCTTCATATGTTAGCACCTCGTGTTTCCGAAATTTCAGGCCGTCCTCACTTGACGGAACAACAAATGCATCCGTTGCCAACTTCGAGCCACTCTTCAACTTGCTCATCGCCCTTATTGACGGTAAGAGACTTTTCTATGTCGAGTGCTGACGTCTTTAGCGAGTCTGTCATCCTTCTAAGAATGTGCCGCAACTAACAGTCTCCAAACTCTAAAGAATATGTCAGCAATTTCCTCAACCTCATTGTGACCTTGCCACACTTACCATTCATAATTACAGCAATCTTCTTCCCATGCTGCGCCGTCAAGATGTAATTCAGCAACGTCGTCTTTCCCGCCCCCAGGTACCCCGTAACTATGGTTATCGGGACTTTGATCTGTTTCTCTGACGTTGAGAGGACGTTCTCCGGGCTATCTTCTGGGACGGTGCCAGCCTCAACCAGATCGGGCGGGGCATCATCGTCAAAATCCATGGTGCGGGATGGAGGGGAACCCTGCGACTGTGCTCGGACCAGCAGTCTGTTTGCGGTCACAAATCTAGATTGTGGGTAAAATAGAAGTCCCGAAGCCTTTTTGCAGCCATACGTGATGATATTAGCTATCGTGTGTACCCACGCAAGTAGATGAATGGGACTTTTACTGAGAACGAGATGTACGTGGGGTGATGCAGCTCAGGCAAGGTAAGGTAGTGTCAAAACCCAGGTACGTGCCCACTAAATTGACCTCGTCTGGGTCCACACGACCTGTCGTCACACACTCAGTGTCTTCTTCCCTGACCCGGGGAAGAAGGCGAGGAAAACAAAAGGGACAGATCCTTGATTACTAAGCTCAACTAGGGATTGCTATCTATACCTCCAAAGGAATTAGATATATTAGCGTTGTTCCATACTAACTATATTAGGTATAGTATATAGAAGGCCGTCTTTACTTACCTAATAAGTAGCATTTATAAAAGATATTATCTAATAAGCTATCTCTAAAATTTAAAGCTCTATATATATTTCTCTTACTTAATATTCTATAAAATAAGTATACTCTAGAATACATCAGCTATTTCGAGTTTATATAGTAATATTTAAGCTAAATTTATATACATATATATCTAATCTCTATAGAGGTATACCTAGTATATATAAGGAACAATAGCGGGTGCAGGATATAGAGCTAACGCTATTAGTAGAATATTAGCGAATTAGTAATAAATATATATACCCTTAAGAAAACTCTATAAGCTAGAGACTTAGAAAGTTAAGTAATAATTTAATATAACTATATATATCTATATTTTAATATTCTAGCCCTTCCTAGTTTAGGCCTATAGCTATATTCTTATAACTTTATTACTTCTATCTTAATTTAAGAAACTAGCGTTAATTAGAATATCTAAAATAAACTAGTAATAATATACTAATAAATTAGTAATAGAGTTTAATTATAATAAACTCCGGGCTAGATATATAGAATATAACTAATAGGGTCTTAGCTAATATAATATAAGTTACTCGCTAAGCCTTAAGATATAAGGAATATAGCGCGGATACTATAATAAGGGGATAGATAACCCTAGTAATAATATAGTAAGAGAAATAACCCCGAGGGGGTAGGCCTAGTCTTATATAGCACTAGAGTAGGTAGACCTACCCTTGCTTAGTAAATAAATAATAAGTAGTAGCTAATAGGGTACCCCGCTTAAGACCCTCTAAGAAGCTAGTATCTTAGGTATCCTTACTTAAGTAATAGGATTACTATAGAGATAGTAAGAGAGCTTTATAAAGTAGATATATTTATAATAGTAGTAATATAAAAAATAAACTACTACCTTATTATAGGAACTTGCTAACTACCTAGCGATAAGGTACCTATAGAGAGAATATAAAAAACCCCTTATATATAACTATTATATTATAAGTAAGGACTTTACTATAGACTAGGTTAGTAACTAGATTTAGGTAGTTAAGGATAAATACTAACTACGCGCTAGTAGTATACTAGAGTAATAGATCTAATAGGTACTTATAAAGATAAGCTCGTCCCTATAAACCTAGTAGTAATACTATAGGGCTAGGCTAGAAGGAGACCTAGCTCAAGCTAACTTTATAGTATTTATTTACTAATAATATATTAACTTAGAGCTTTAAGAGCGGAGGTATTATAAAAAGCTAGATATAATAAAATAGAAGGAGATATAGTTACTAATATAGTTTTTTACTAAATAGTTAGTAATATATTAGAACTTAAGTATAATTAGTATAGAAGATAGTAAGGCTAAGGCTTATATACTATACTTCTAACTAGCCCCCTTTTTATATAAGGAGCTTAAATATTAAAAAGTTAGAATATAGAGATTAAGGGATATAGCTATAAAAGTAAAATACCTATAGGAGATATACTACTAATAGGGTAGTAAGACCCTATAGAGTAAAAATAGGAAGTAATATATAAGTAAAGAGTATATATTAAGGGCTCCCCCTATAGCAAGGGTAAGCTAAAAGAGGGGCTAGTAGAGTATTAGCTATAGAATTACACGAGGTTCCTAAAGCCTAATACCTTACTAACTAGTTAGTAGTATATCATAGGGATCTAATAGGGGCTAGCCTATATTTAGCCCTAATATATAACTTATAATATCTAACCCCTTAGTATACTTTAGCTATAAGAAGAAAGGGTATAAGAGAGTAAACTACCTAAATAAATAATAAAGCGCGAATAAAACGCTAGTAAGATATTAAGTATTTACTAAGAAAGTAAGGGTTAATATAATCTAATTTATAAGAGAGGTTAAAAAACTTAACTTATTAGAAAATAAATAAGCTAGGGGATTATACTAATAACCCCTGTATTTATATTAAAACTAGATACCTTCCTAAGGGGAGATATTATAAAGGGATAGGTAATTATCCTCTAGAATATTACTAAATAAGAAGTAGTAGTAGATATAGATTCCTATTCCTAAGTTAATATTATTAATAATTAACTAGTAAAATCCCTATAACTATAACTTATAGTAGCGCGCGCCCTTATATTAAAGGGGTTTAATAGGTTCTCTATAATAAACTAGAATATATACTAGTTAACCTTCTTCTTTATTAACTTAAGGGGATAACTAAGGAAGATATAATAACTCTTTGCTAGAGCTCCCTACTCTAAAGGAATAGGAGACCTCCTCTTATTATAATACTCTATAAGAAGGGAGGGTATTATAATTAATACTTAGATAAATACTTAGGGATATAAGCGCCTTAGTATTACTAAGCTATTAGTATATATATAAGAGGTTATTAAGAATAGCTAGAAAGCTTATATTATATATATATTAGGGAATATCGCCCCCTATAAGCTACTAATAGAAGCCCTAGGTAAAGAGAATACCTTAGAGAGTAAAGTAGAATTACTATTAGAGCTACTTAGTAAATAAGTGATATTTAATAAGTAGTTAGTAAAGAAATACCTAGCCCTAGAGGGTATAGAATATACTATTAACTTAGTTAAAAAGAAGAAACCTCTATATAAGCCTATCTACTTACTAAATAAGTACTAGCTAGAGGACCTCTACTAATATATTACTAATAACTAAGTAATAAAGCGGATTTAACCCTTAATAAGTAAAGCGGGCGCCCCTATTCTCTTTATACCTAAGAAGAATAGATCCTTATACTTTTATATAGATTATTAAAGCCTTAATAAAGTAATACTAAAGAACTAATATCTACTCCCCCTTATTAATAAGCTATTAGATAGGCTTTAGGAAGTAAAATAGATCTTAAAAATCAACCTTTAAGATATATATTACTATATCTATATTAAGCTAGAAGACTACTAAAAAATAGCTTTTAGGACTTATTATAAGTACTTTAAATATACTATTATACTATTTAGACTTATAAATACCCTAGCGACGTTCTAGGTATATATTTACTAAGCGCTTACTAAGCTACTAGATATCTATTATATTACTTATATAAATAAAATTATAATCTACTCTAAGATAAGAGAGTAGTATATAAAGGACCTTTGCTAAGTGCTCTATAGGCTTCGCTAGTAGGCGCTATATACTAAGCTTAATAAATATAAGTTCTACTAATAATAAGTAGAGTTCCTAGGGTATATTATTATACCTAAAGGTATATAAATAAACTAAACCCGTATCTAAGCTATTATTAAATAGAAGCTACCTAAGATATATAGGGAGATCTAAGTCTTCCTAGGGGCCTCTGGCCACTGCATAGTGATTTTACCTGCTCAAGTGCAACAGACCTTCTAACTCCGCGCCTCCTGACAATACACAGCCTTCGGTCACGTGATCGTTGGTGGCTTTCGCCTTGCTGGAAGGTTTAGCGAGGGCGTTGCCACGAGAGCCTCAGTAGCCCGTTCGGCTCCAATGTAATCGGCCCCGGTGTGGCGCGCGTCCGACTCTATGCGGTGATATTTAGAGGGTTTGCTTGCGAGTAGTAGGAACGTATAGGGTTCCTATATTGTTTTCCTTAACTAGTAGAGGGTATAGGTTAAAATACCTATATAATGTTTCCTGAATTATACCTGCGAACTAGGTGAATTTGTTATAGTCTTTTTGCGAAGGGGCTGCGGCGTAATTCCGAGCTTAATAAGTCTTCCTAGGATTCTCTAATTTCTACTATAAGTTTATTATAAGCTATTTAGGTATTATAGCCCCTATAATATCCCTACTAAAGGGTAATAAGAATAATAAGAAGGGAAGTAAATTTTACTAGCTAGAAGAGGCCTAATAGGCCTTTAAATAGCTCTAAGCTGCTTTCTATTTAGTAACTATTCTCTAATATTAGAACCTAACTAATAAAATAAGGGTTAAAATAGATACTTCTATAAAAGCTATATCTAGTATTTTATTATAGTATATTAATAGCTAGTAGTAACTAGTTACTTACTATTTATAGAAGCTTAGCGATACTAAGTAATATTAGGGAGTAGGCTAATAAAAGCTTCTTGCTATAATTAAAAGCCTAGATTACTAGGCTTACTACCTTTAGGGTATATTAAAAAAGTTTATAGTTCTAATAGATTACTAGGCGCTAAAAGGAGTTATTAGTATATTAGCGTAGGACCCTTAGGGAAAGCTTACTAGATAGGTATATAAACTCTTAGTATTTAACTTTAACCTAGAGTATAGGTTAGGGGTTATAAACCTAGTAGATAAGCTATTTAAAAGGCTAGATTATATAGAGGGGGAGGTAAAATATAATAATATACTCTTAACCCTAATAAGGAAGCTAGGGTTTATTAGTAACCTACTAATAGACCTCTAGATAAGTATTACTATTTTATAAGGTAATATAGAGACCTTAAGAGTATTTATTAATATTATAAGGGCTAGTATAAAATAATGCCCCTTTTAGATAGATAGCTCTAGGGGTAGAGACGCCTTAGTCTCTAGTTAGTATAGCGCTCTATAGTATATTAATATTACTATAACTATAATAGCTATAATAACCTAACGCTAAAGAGTAAGGGAAGACGTAGAGAATACTTAGTAAAAGGTTACTAACCTAGAGGACTTACTTAGAGCTAGGGTTATTATAGTATAGTAGTATATCCTACGCTAAGTTATAAGGGAGCTTATAATAAGCGAAATAGTATATAGTTAGTAACCCTCTAAAGTAATAGAAAGTCTTATCTATAGACTATAAGCTAATAACTTATACTACTAGACCTAATTAGAGAGGTTATATAGACTAGCTAGTAATTATAGGGGCTATATAATTAATAGCTATAGAACCTTATTCTATAAGGGAAGGTTAGAGATACCCTAGGAGAGGTCCCTAAGACTTAAAATCCTTTACTAATCTTACGACGACTATAGGGCGGGTTATATAGGGGTAAATAAGACTACTAAGTTAATCTCGAGGAAGTTCTACTAGCTAAACTTAGCTATAGATATATATAATTACGTTATAGGGTGCTATATATACTAAGGGATCTAGGTTCTAAGGTATAAGCCCTATAGAAAGTTATACCCGCTACCCCTACTAGCGCACCTATTTTAGGAAATTAGTATAGACTTTATTACTAAATTACTACTAAGCTATTAGTATAAAGGCGGGGAGTACGACGTAGTTCTTATTATTATATACTAGATAACTAAGTTCGCTATATTTATCCTAATAATAAAGTAGCTAATAGCTACTAAGTTAGCGCAGATTATCTATAAATAGGTTAAGTACTACTTTAGTACCCTAGAGGGTATTATTAGTAACTAAGATAAGCTTCTTACTAGCTAATTTTAAGAGGAATTTATAAGAGAGAGGGCTATTAAGCGCTACCTCTCTATTATATATTGTAAGAATACCGAAGGTATATCTTAAAAGTTCTATAATAATCCTATAAGGTTTATATAAACCTTAATAAATAACTATATTATATATAGTTATATACCTATATAATATCTCTTTAATAATACTTTA
>JAVHLU010001521.1:0-29115 GCA_036785755.1 Colletotrichum ledebouriae
TAAATATAACCGCCCTCCTCGCTAGAAGGTTAATCCCTACTCTTACTTAACTAATAAGAAAAATTAGCGCTTAAGTATATATATATAAAATAAATTTATATTACTAGGTAACCCTACTAGTTATTACCGCCGCCTTTACTTACTTAGTATTAGGCGTATTTTTCCCTCTATATATATATTTCGCTAAAGAGCGCTAATACCTTTAACCCCGTTACTATACTATTATTATATTTATATATCTCCCTTTATTACTATTATCCTCTCCTAGATATTAAGGAATCTTACTAATACTCTACGTTATTACGCGCTCAGCGCTACTAGAGTAACCTATATTATATATACCTAGGTATTATTTTATTATAAATAGATAACGCTCTAAATATAAAGATATTAAGTATATTACCCTTAACTATATTTACTACTACTTACCTAATATTAAGATCCCTCGTAATAAGCATAGATACTATATTTATAACTAAGAAATCTTTAAGTATACCCTTAACTAAGAGACCTAATATTATAGAACTAGTTATAATATTTTTAATACCCTATTTATTATCTACCTAGGTACTAACGCTTACTTAGTTACTTAACTACTATTTATAAACTAAATTAAATTCCGCTACTAATTCCCTAATACTATCTTAAACCTCGAGTAGCTATCCCTCTATAATATTATATAGAACTCCCTTAAATATAACCTATACTATACTACTAATATTACTAGTACGCCTATTTCTATTAATTCTAGAGAGGCCTTAAGTAGAGATAATAAACCTATTACTACTAAACGCGATTAAGCTAATAAAACTATTAATACTAATTAGCCTAAACTATCCCTTAATACTAGCTAACCTAACTAAGCTACTAATACTACTAAATATATTAAACCTCGATTATTAACTAATATTATTATAACTAGCACTAGATTAACTCCTATTACTTAGAATAAGACTAATAAGATAGCTACTCCTAAGAAGTAAGCTACTAGTATTAGCACCCCTAATATAATAGATACTATTAAGGCTATTAAGGGAATACGAGTTTATAGTAAACGTATTAGCTATATCTCTATACTACTTAATAGATATAAGGAGACCTAGATCGCCCTAACTATAGCGCTCTCTAAGGGTTATATTACTAATACTAGCGCTATTACCCTTAACCTAGGCTAATTTATTAAGTTAGTTACTAACGAGTTTAAGTTTATTATAATAACTATTCCCTAGGGACTAATATAAGAGAGCCTAGGCTTCCTTAGCCTAGAATAATACCTTATTACTAAGTTATCTACTAAGTATATAGTATTAGCTACTAGCCTAGAGGATCGCCCTAATATTAATCCTTCCTCTAATATTAGCCCTTTTAATACTATTAATACGCCTAGCTCTACTAAGACGTCTAATACTATTACTAGTATTAAGAAGATTATTATTATAGACTAGTAATCCTATACTTACGTCGCTAGCCTCTATCGCCTTACCTATTCCTATATAAAGTTCCTAACTACTTAGGAGGTAATTAATATATACCTTTAGCGCTTCTATTTCTTTAATATTACTAACCTTATTACTACTTACTACGCTAAACGCCTTACCCTATACGTGCTTATCTAGAATAGCTCGATTATCCTTTATTTATATATATATATCCGCGCCCTTAACTCGTTTATAACTAAATGAATTATAAGTAACCCGGAGTTTAGCGCTATATTACTATTCTTTATTATTAAGTAGATATTATAATATAGGTTTCCTAGTATATATACTAAGGATAATACTTATATTAGTTAAGCTATAGTTAATAGTAATAACTTAAGCGCTATTTATACTCTCTTAGACCTTAATAACCCTAAGGCTATAGATATAGCTAACTTTTAATATAAATACGCTACTAACCTTCAAGGCCTTCGCGCTAATATCGCCTCCCTTACTACCTTAATCGCTATAATTAAAGATAATAGTATTACTAAGGTATACCCTAAGGTTAGTAATAAATCTCGCTACCTATTCCTAGAGTAATATAAGGATAATACCTAACTAGCTACTACTTATAGTATTAGTATTAACTAACTCCTAGTTATAGCTAAAGAGATTATTAATAACGAGGATAAGGATTACCCCGACCTCTTAAAGATAACTAATACTACGCCTAAGACTCTCTTAGCCTAAAGTAAGATATAATAAAATATATAGAATAGAAAGGAAGTAAGGTTATATATTGAGCTCGGAATTACGCCGTAGCCCCTTCGCAAAAAGACTATAACAAATTCACCCAGTTCGCAGGCATAATTCGGGAAACACTATATAGGTATTTTAACCTATACCCTCTACTAGTTAAGGAAAATAATATAGGAACCCTATATGTTCCTACTACTCGCAAGCAAACCCTTATATAGAGTTAGACGCGCGCCGCACCGGGGCTAATTATATCGGAGCCGAACAGGCTACTAAGGCTCTCGTAGCAAAGCTACTATATAAGATAACTCCTTAACCCAAAAGGTCGACCTTCTAGTAAGGTACTATAAATACTACTATACGAGAGGTAACTCCTTAACTAAAGAGGTCTTTCCTAAGAGGTTCTTATAGCTAGAAGTATAAGAAGCTCTATAAGTAAGGCCTTATACCTCTCCCTCTTCCTTATCCTTATCCCTTAACTATATTAATACTAGACCTTATATATAAAAATACTAAGCCCGCGCGAGGTATACCTTTTAATATTAATAATATATAAGAGCTCGCTAGAGAGTTTAATATCAATATAATTAATAAAACCTGCTCCTTTTTTAATTACTCTATTATATATAGAGAGCATATTATTAATATAGCCCTTAAGAGGGCTCTTATTAATACCCCTAGAGGGGATACTTACTATTATATTATAGCTAAGTAAGTAGACTTAGTAATAGAAGCTAGGCGGGTCGTTACGCACCCTATAGAGTAGCCCTTCTTCAAGCAGGTCCTCTATACTATTAAGGTAGAGGCAGCCTAGGCCCCTTAGGGGTTAGTAAGTATAGCTTGCGCTAAATAGAGAGAGCGTTACTAATAATAGTATAGCTAGCGGATAAAGCGGTGATAGAGGCGGTATTAGCAGCGCGGGTAGTGCGCGAGAGGAAAAGTCGATAGTTTCGTAGTTTAAATAATTAAAAACTACGTTATTATTGATATGAAGTTGAAGATCGTGAGGCTATTAACGGGCACGTATAAGTATAGCTATAGTTAGGAAAGGATTACGTGACCGAAGGCTATATATTGTTAGGAGGCGCGGAGTTAGAAGGTCTGTTGCACTTGAGCAGGTAAAATCACTATGTAGTGGCTAGAGGCCGTAAGGTTATATATAGTTACTTATATATAATAGTATATCTCTACTTATTAGTATATTACTATGATAGGAGGTATAAATTAAATTTTATACTATATATTATAATTAATACCTTTTTCTTCTTATATAGGTAATTAATACTAAACGTACTTAGTATAGTTATCCTACTTAAGGGCGTCTAATATATTTAATATGTTAAACGTACCTAAACGCGTTAACCCTTATAAAAGGGCTTATTGCCTTTGAGGAAAAAACCTTCTAAATATATAGAATTTTAACCTATAATTTTCGCCCACCACGTAGACCGTATTACTACTCTTATAGCTTTATTTAATAGGTCTAGGACTACTTAGTAGTTATCTAGATAGTTATAGCTAAGTCCCCTTATAAGGGTTACTCCTTCTTTTATAGGGTTATATTAAAACGTATTATTATTTAAGCTTAGTTTTATTACTTTAAATTTACCCTCTAAATTATTATATTTTCTACTTATTATTATATTTTTAGCCCCTTTATAAGTCTAATAAGTGTATTCTCCCTCTAGGGATAAAGAATGCTTTTGCTATAATATAAGGGGCTACTAGTTATTATCTAGTAACTACTTAATACCTCCCTATATATAATAAAGTAAAATAAAGTTAAATAATATAATAATCTAGAGATTATCCTTCTTTTAGCTATATAAAAGGCTAGTTTTAGTATTAAGTTAAAAATATATAAATATTATTTAAAATTTCGCTCTACTAAAATCTCTCCTTCTTATTTCTTTAGATTTATAATATTACTATTACTTATTATTAGCCTCCTACTCCCCTACTAATAACTTTATCTTATTATTATATAACGAATTTATTATTATATCGTTCTTTACTACTACTACTACTAATACTATTAATAAAGCTCCCCTTCTTATTATAGGTATACTCTAGGGGTACCCCTACTATTAGTACCTCCTAGTAATAGCAAAGTAGGAGCCCCCTAAGGAGGATCTCCTTAATATTAAGCCCCTTATAAGCTTAATTCTCTACTTTAAAAGTAATAATAAACTCCTAGTTCTTATCTAGTACTTATCTATTACTTATCTAGTACTTATCTAGTACTTATTTAATACTTTACTAGTTTTAGGTTTTAAATCTATTACTAATTTATCTATTCTTTAGATACCTCTATTAAATATAAGCGTTATATTAAAATAAGTAATAATAAGACTTATATTATTATAAGTTTTACTTAGTATTTTCTATTTCTTATTTACCAACTTATTATAAGCTACTTATTATATAATAAGTATTATTAATAAGGTTAAACGCCTTATAAATAAGACTAGTTCTATACCTAACCTTTAAATATAATATACTAAGAATAAGATAGGTCCCTAGTACCTCCTTAGTACTTTATTATTAATATCTAATTATATTTAAGAGGAGATCCTTACTACCTAGCTTATAGTTAAGAAAGCTCTCTAGATTAAGAAGAATAAGGCTAAGGAGGCTAAGATCTCTATATAGATAGAGAACTACTAGGTAGTTATTTTAGAGAATATAACTAAGTACTAATAGTATATTACTAGGGAGGCTAAGAAGGAAACTAAGTTATTATATAAGTAGTATAAGGAGCTCTACTACTACTACCTAGAGATAGAGTAGCTAGCTAGTAAGTAGCATGAGGTATAGAATATATAAGCTAAGTATATTAAGGAGGTAAATAAGGCTTATAATAAAATAATAAGTTAATTTAATCCTTACTAGTATCTTATTAGTACTCCCCTAGTTAGTATTTCTAACTTAGAATAGTATTTTTAGGTTTTAACTACTCTATTTATTACCCTATTTATTACTTTAGGAGATAATAACGCTAAGGGGGATATTATTAGTCCTAGCGAGGAGAGTACTAGCGCCTAGTAGATATAAAACCTTTAGGAGCGCCCCTAGTAAGCTACTAATAAGCTCTAGGTAGTATATAGTGGGATAGGATAGGATGGACTTGGCTACGCAACTTTCAGAAAACTCCCTTAGCGCACGGACCTGTTGCAGGGAGACTATAGAGTAGATCGTAGAGGAGAGGAGCGTAGCGGAGGGGAGGAGAGCATTATTATTATTACTATTAGTACCTTAATAACCCTATACCTCGTTTTTTAGCAATTTCTTAGCGAATTAGCACCTAATAGAGACGATCTCTTTAGATTAGATCTGCGAATTACTCTATATATCTTTTAAGCCTACTCCTAATATTCTTACCTATTTATAGGTAGAGCTATATTATTTGTTGTCTTTCTGGTTCCTATCGGTTCTAGCCCTTTCCAATAGGTACTTTTAGGTATTCTTCTCGTTTCCTTTTACCTTATTAAGGGCTTTTAAGCTAATAAATTAAGATACTTAGCTAGTATACCCTATTTCTACCTAACTACTAGTTACTTATTAAGTTAATTATTAAATTATATAGGGATTATACTACTTTTACTTATAATTAGGCTTTATAATCGTCTTATAAGTCTATTAATATATTACGTTATAGCTGTTATAAGTTATCTAGTTTGCTATAGCCCTTCTATTTAATAAGGTATTAATAGTTATATCTAGGGCCCCTATATATAACGATATAGTTTATTATATAGACGTTATTATTATTATTATTAGGATATCTTATAGTAAAATAGCTAAGCTAAAAAAGGGTTCTAATTATATAGGTATAAAAATATTATAAATTTAGTAGTTTTTATTAATCTATAGTTTATATACTTATCCTCTATTAATTACCTATTAGATCTTAAATAGGCCTAGGTATTTATTAGATAGTTTATAAGAGGGCTACTTCTATATAATATTCTTTATTAAAAGTAATATAAGATCTCTTATAGTAAAAATAATAAGGGTCCTTCTCTAATTATAGAACTTATTATATATTTTATTATACTTCTAAAGTAAGTTAGTAATAGCTAACCTCTAGGTAAGTAAGCTATAGACTCTCTTATATACTACTAGGACTAAAACCTTTAACTAGGGTTTAATATTATTAGGTTTATAAGGGGAATATCCTATTAATAGCTTAACGGGTAATATCTTAGTAGCTTTATAATAGGAGTTAGTATAAATAAATTAGACTAGGTCGAGCTACGTTACCTAGTTATCCTAGTTAATATTATAAAAAGTCCTTAATAAGTATTTAATACTCTAGTTCTAGCGTTCTATTTAGCTATTAGTTTAGGGATAAAAAGTAGTACTAATCTTCTTTTTAATAACTAGTAGGTAGTATACTTTAGACTAGAAGTTACTAGTAAATAGCGATCCCTAATTAGATATAATAGCTTCTAGGAGCCTTAATATAAGGAAGATATATTTAGTTAGTAGTATAGCTAACCTATTAGTAGTAAGTAACTCCCTAGTAGGGATATATAGGGAGTATTTTATAAACTAGTTAATAATAATAAGAATATTATTATATAGCTTATTTATTATTATTAGAGATAGTAGTAGCTTTATAATAAAGTCGATTAATATCTATAAAAAGGGCTAGCTAGGTACTAGTAAGGGTATAAGTTTATTAGATAAGAGGTAGTATCTTAACTTCATGCGTTAGTATATTATATATATCTTAATATATTCCTTTATATTACTCTTTTATATATTCTAGAAAAACGATTTTCTAATCCTCTTGAGCGTCTTAATAACCCCTTAGTAACCTCTAAATATTTTATTATAAAAAGCTCTAAGGACTTTATTTTAGAGTAGGTAGTTATCTAGGATATATAGTCTTTTTTAATATCTTAGGGTATTAGTATTATCTAATAACTATTTTATATCTTACTATTCCTATTCCTTATTAATATAAAAGGGGTCCTCTTATTAAGCCTTTTTAACTTATTCCTAGAGTGAGGGTATAAGTTATTTTAGCGAGGTATTTAGTAGTTAGGTACCTCGTTACTACTTAGTACTTACCCTCTAAATAGTAATCTTATTAAAGTATTATAAGAGGTCTTATAGGAGCGAGTCCCTAGCTTTATTAATTTCTATATCCTCTAGGGTATAGTTAGGTCTCTATAATAAACTATTAGCTAGGCTATAATAACCTAGCTAGTATTTAATTTTAAAATTAAATATTAATAGATCTTATAATAGCTAAGCCTAGTAGCTACTAAGTATCTTTTTATTAGCGAGGTACTAGTAACCTAGGTAGTTAGTAATAAATTAGATACGATACTAGGAGTAAAGCAAGTAGTATTATTACTTTATTACTACCTCCCTAATAGCTAGTAGTTTAGCCTCTAGTATATTATATTATAATTACGCACCCTTAAGCTTCTAAGATATAAATACTACTAGTCTCTATATATCCCCCTCTAATTTACTTAGTATTACTCTTATTATAAAGTCTAATATATTAGTCTTAACTTAAACTAGGAGTATAGGATTAAGGTAGCGTAGTATAGGTATTTCTATAAATAACGTATAGAGCTAATAGAATATAGCTAGTACCTCCCTAGTTATTACTAGCTATTCCTTAGCTATATTAATAAGTTAGCTAGTAAGTAGGCTATAAATCTTAGAGTAGTTCTTAATAAATCTCCTATAGAACCTTATAAATCCTAGAAATTACTAAATCTATTATATTATAATAAGTACTAGCTACTTAGCTATTACTTAGACTCTCTTATATTTTATAATAACTCTATTTACTAAGGCTATAATCCTAAGGAATTTAATCTCCTCCTTATAAAATTTATACTTATTAGGGTTTATATAGAGGCTATTAGCTCCTAACTAGGTAAGTACCTCTCTTATAGCCTCTATATAAGAGTCTATATTATTAGTAAAAGTTAAGATATTATCTAAATATATAATATAAATAATATTAACTAGGCTTATAAGTAACTTATTAATAAATATCTAGAAGGTAGTAAGTATATTAATAAGCCTAAATAGTATAATATAATATTTATAATAGCTATATTATATATAGAATACTATCTTTTACTTATCTCCCTCTTAGATCCTTACCTAGTAGTATATATCCTTAAGGTTAAGCTTAGTAAAGTACTTAGCTCTAGAGAGCTAGTTAAGGATCTTATTAATTAGAGGGAGGGGGGTATAGTTCTTAGTAGTTACTTAGTTAAGCCCCTAGTAATCTATATATAACCTTAACTTACCTCCCTTCTTTAGAATAAATAAAATTAGCACCCCTATTAAGCTTATTAATAAATAAATCTATCCCTTTTATAGGGCTTTATAGATATAATCCCTTAACTCTTCTAACTCCTTCTTAGCTAGTAAGTAAATAGGCTTAAATAGGGGCTTAATCCTAGGCTCTAGATTAATAGAGTAGCTCCTAGTAGGTTTAAACTCTAGTATAGTTCTTACTAAGTTAATATTAGATACTTTCTTAAAGTCCCTATACTCTAGTAGGATATTTATTTTAATTCCCTTAATATCCTTAGGGTCTTAGGTATCCTCTTAGTAGTTAGTAGTTAATATATAGTTAATTTATAGTACTCTTATAAGTACTACTCTTACTTTATTCTTAATATACCTAAGTTCCTCTATAATTATAATAAGGTAGATATTCTTTTTATATAAGAGAAAGGTTTAGCTTAACTCCCTCTAATTAAGATTAGAGTACTCTATTATATACTAAGAGATCCCTAGGATAGTATTATATCTATTACTATTACTAATCTTAAAGTTATATAAAGCTATTTACTAAATACTTATATTATTAGTTATTTAGATTATTAACTTCTATATACTATACTTAGGTTCTTTAGATACCTATATTTCCCAAATAGGTTCTAACTTATTAGCCTCTAGTTAGGTATTAGTTATAATCCTCTAGTTTATAATATTCTTATTAGCTCTATAGTTAACAAGTATAGCACTAGTCTTCTAGCTACTTATAACTTAGACCTATATTATCGCTTTAATATAACGCAGCTAGTTAATACCCTATTAAACAATATATATTACTACCTAGTCCTCTTCTAGTTATTTACTAGGGTAGGGTTTCCTTTTATAGCAGGGGTAGCTATATCTTTTATAATATAGGTACCTTGGCGCGATATAGGCTTTCCTCTTATAACTATAATAAATAATTTCCTTCTTAGTATCTTATAGTAGGTCCTTAGTATCCTCTTAGTAGTTATTAGTATTACTATAGTCCCTATAGGTCTATCCCTTTAGGGCCTCGGTTTATTCCTCCTAGTTAAGGGTTTAGCCCTCTAGTTATTATCCCTTATTATTAGCCCCCTAGTCCCTTACTAGTATATTATATATCTATATATAAACTATAAGTCTAGCGTTTCTAGCCCTAATATTAAGGTTAAGCTATAACTTTAGTAATCTATTCGCTATAACGTAGTACTAGAGCTTAGGGTCTAGCCTAGCTATTATATTAGCTACCTAGATCTCCTCTAGCTATTAGTAGGGGCTCTCTACCTTAATCCCTTTATAATAATTAATAAAGCTCTAGTATAATTATCCTAATTACTAGTAGGTCTACTTAAGCTAGGTTTATATACTAAGGGTTCTAAACCCTATATTAGCTATACTATTAGTTAACTAGTCCTTTATTATTACCTAAGTTATATCCTTTACCTTATTACTATAGTTAATAGAGAGGTATAAGGTCTATTACTTCGCTATTAGTCCCTCTAGGTACTTAGTAGTAAATAGTACCTTTTCTAGGTTTAATATAATCTTATTTATCTTAAATCGCATATTAAGGTTAAATATAAATTAATTAAAGTTAGTCTAGGTACCCCGTTTATACTTAAGTATTAGGAGATACTTCCCCTAAAGCTCTAATTAGTATTTCTTTAATTTATTATTAATAACTACTTAGTAAGTAGTAGGGTTACTTACTAGGGTTAATAGTTAGCTAGCTCTTAAGGCTTTAAGATATTCCTATTTATACTTTAGTTAACTCTTCTTTTCTTCTTTTTTAATAAGTTAATCTAATTTAGCCTCTATTAATTAACTACCTAATCCCTTATTAGTACTCTTATTACTATTCTACTTAGTAGGTATCTTATCCTAGGTTTAGCTATTTTATTACTCCTATCTAATAGAGGATCCTAAAGGTAATATTATATTTATCTCCCTAGTAGAGCTATAAGTAGGTATTATATTATTATATATTATACTACTCTAATAGTCTATACCCTTATTAATATAAATAAGAGAGAAGAACGTATTATAAACTAATATAATATAGAGTAATAGAGTTAGTATAATTAAGTATAGCTAAGGTTAAATATTCTTCTCTAGCCCTCTAGTTTACTAAGTAAGGGCTAAAAGGCTTATCTAATAGTTACCTAGTGCTTCCCTATATCTCCTAACTCTCACGGACTTCCCTACTTAGCCCGCTAAGCCCTTTTCCCTACGATATTATCCTGGCTCGTGATAGCCAGCTGCTATGAAGCTAATTATATTGGTTGCAAGGAGAGTTGGGTTAATAGCAGACCGCACTGCAAAAGCTTTATTGCTGGATGCCCTGTGACTGCCGGAAGTGATAAGCCCGGCACATCTGCTGGTTATGCTTGCTAGACTTGAGTTTATTCTGATCAAAGATTCTTTCGTGGGCATTGCTGCGATGCCCAGAGCCATTTTCTGTATGCTCGAGGAGACCTTGAGGTTGTACCGGTTCCAATTTCAATTGTATTATGGAAAGGAACTGACATCGCTTTTTTAACAGTATGCGGGCTCCTTTTCCGTAACATAACATTCTTCCAAATGCCCAAAAATTGATCAAGAAGTGACAAATCAATCATGGGAACCTTGTAAGATAATATGATGAGGCATTTAGCGACTTGATTTTTCTGCCCCAACTAGCCACTCCGTCGCTCAAGTGTGGCTGGATCACCCGCCGCCCTAAGGTCGCTCGATCGGGGCAAGTGGGTGAGCAGGATTCAGGGTATGCCAGTGGGAGAGGGCCGATCCCAGGATTAAGAGTGGGAAGCAGCTCACAGTTCCTGGGATTCAGGAGGGAGCTAACAGGGGTCAGCTTCCTCATCCGCTGCTCCTGGGATGGGGAGGTGCCAACAGTCACCAATCCCAGGATTTAGGGCATAGGTAGCTCGCAGTTCCTAGGACAAGGTGGTCAGGGACCAGTTCAGCGATCCTAGGATTTCGGACAGGGAGCTGCCGCTGTCGGAGTGTGTGGGGCGTCAACAGGGCTCAGGCCAATCATGTCGAGTGCCCTGACACGTGACAATGTGCTTCCTGGGCTGGCGAGACACATTTTTCCTGCACCCTTGTTGTACTATGTACCAAACCTTCCCCTACGCCCTACCCCACGAAGCGAAGACCAATTTGCTCCCTGCTTCCCTGGAGAATCGGACAGGCGGTCGTCGGGCTTCAAGATGCTTAGCGCTTTCAAAGGAGTACGTGGCCTGCGCGGTCCCACGCGATCTGCACCCTCCATAACACCACCCCACGATGTTTGCGGCAAACGCCCCCTTTCGGCCTATTCCAGGGACGCTCGACTTGCCCTGCTCCGCAACGTCTACGAACCTTTTTCTAAGCTCCAAAAGGGTTCTCCAGAATACGACGAGCTCGCCAGATCCGGCAAGGTCTGGGAAGACCATTTCCAGCCCTATGACAGCCAACGTATGGGCTACAAGCCTATTCAGCAGGTATGCAAATTATCGCCGCCAAGTGCGACACCTTGGCTTCTGCGTGTATCTCCATGGATAGCTTTGCTGAGAATTCTAAATCATAGGAGCAGAAGGACATGCTGGCTGAGATCGACAAGCTCGGGCAGCTTATGAAGCCCCGAGTTCCCGAACTTGCCAGGACCTTAGTGGCCGAGTATGCACATCAGTCTGTGTCGATTGAGAATAACCCTCTGAACATCGGAGACACCATTGCCGTGTTTGAACTCCTCACAAAGGAGCTTTTCGCGCACGTCGACATTGCCTCCATGGCTGCCGAAGACCTCACTCAGCTTGCTCTTCCGCAGCTCGGCTCCGACGAGGACGAATCTGTTGTGAACGAGCTAAAGAATCACATTGTCGCATCTCAATGGATTGCCGACACTGCCACTTCTCGACCCGGCACATCCGGAATGAACGAAGCCGAAATGAGGCAACTTGCGGCAATGACCATCAAAGGTACCGAATCTGAGGCTATCTACGCCATGGCATGGGGCGGGAGCGTCTCTCTTGGAGGATATCGCAAACTGCCCATTGCAGTCAGAAGCAATCCACTTCAAATCTTTCCATACCCAGCGGAAGTTCCAGCTTGTGTTGGCCGATTCTTCAGCTGGCGCGATTCGCAGCATCACAGCAAGGAAATACACCCGCTCATCCTCGCGTGCCAAATGACGGCGTACTTCGTCCATATTCATCCATTCCCAGACGGGAACGGCCGGGTCAGTCGAATGATAATGCACGATTACATGGTACGCCAAGGCTACTTGCCGGTTGTTATGCAAGACCTCGACCGCAAGGACTATCTGCGAATGATTGACAGTGCGTGCAACGGCAATCCCCGAGAGTTTATCACGGCGGTCCTCTCGACCCAGCTGGACGAGCTGCATACATTCTACTGGAGACAGCGGATGGGAAATTGAGCTTGATCTTCTCAGAGAGGCCGTCACTACGGCGAGGAGAGACTGAAAGACTATAACTAGGCAGGCCGGTGGCTACTAACTAGCCGTGATACCTCAGAATCGAGCTTACTGGAACTAGCAGGCAAAGGTCTTCTCCCTGCATAACACATACAATATATCTGATGCCTCGCGGGAAGTTATGCTTGAAATTAACCGTTGAAAACGACTACACGGGAGGCCATGATAATTGACTGAGTGAGTGTTTCTAGCTCATTCCTGGAGGCTTGGACTTTAATAATTGGGCCAACCTAACATCCCTGCTTGCTAACAAAAACACGTTAACATTACTTTCCAAATACCATAAACAGTAAGCTGATTCTAGCCGGGTGAATCTAAGGAGGAGTACACCAGCCCCCAACCGGAAATCCTAGGATCGACTGGAACCAGCCCTAAGACCTGATTTTTGGGGATAGTAGCCTGACACCCAAACTAACCCTGTCCGCATCAGGCAAAACTTAGCCGACCTAAAAGCAGCAACACTCAGGTGAGCAATTGTGTGAGTCGACTGCACTTGGACGATGGAGTGTGGTGCCACTAAACGTCTAAACACTGCGCCGAGGATAGCAGTCAGTGAATATTAAAGTGCTGCTCTGTTCTTGTCGTTTCCACAGACAACTGTTTTTTTACGGAGGTAAACGTACATTTTTTGAAACGTTAGGACGCTAGAGTGCCGGGATACAATCGCCGTTCAACACGAAACAAGGATATTTGGACAAAATCTCCCATCTGTCAAAGCTAAGTGGATTAAAAAAGCCACAGCAGATACCCAATGCATTCACAGTTGCGATGAGCATTTTCAAACCAGCAAAAAGATCTTGATGATAATTTGATTGCTAGTCAGTTCGGTCTCGCTCTGCGAACATTGATCAGCTGGTGAGAAGGAAGAAGACCCGCTGGTGTGACCCTGTGGGAGCCGGCTGGGATCGAATACGGTGTTTATTCCGTCAATAGAACGGGAAGGCCCCGGGGGACAACAAGGGTTGAAGAGAGATCACAAGCAAAGTGAAGCGAGTCAGTCAAACACTGGAATGGGCAGGGATGCTGCGCTCGAACTGACCAAAGAGGATCGTAAACCCGGCCCGTGACGACCTACCAATATGGGTCTGGACTGATAGGTGGGCCGCAGATCAACGAGGAAAGTCGTTCATGATGGCGGCTCTACGGCGCTTGTACTTGTAGTTGTGGGAGAGGCAATCTTTGGGTTGCCGAGATCAATAACACTAATGGCATTCTTGGCGCTCACCCTCTTGATAGTTTGCACTCAACACGCACATCGACGATCTTCAATCCTTTGGATGCCGATCAGCTGAGACCCTTTCCTACTTCCTATATTACATGTGGTGTTTAATTCCCCTCTGCCACTGTGTGGCGCCCTTTCATGCCCCTTGCTTTCAGGTTTGTGGCGAATAGGATAAGCCGCAAAAGTGGAACCACAATTGCGATAGTTTAATTACAGCTTATATACGCATCACGATATACCCCCTTAGTTTCGCCCTAATAAGGGGTGCGGAACTATAATACTTATAACCTTCTAATTAGGTATATCTCGCTAAAGTCTAGGTAGTTAAGCTACTAGGATTTAAACCTATAACGCTAAGGTAGGGGACTCGAACCTTAAACCCCTAGGGTAGGGATTATATAAGCCTAAAAGATATACTTAAACTATTCTAGTATATAATTAGGGTAGTATAGAGCTAGGCTTATAACTATAGCAAATAGGATAAGCCGCAAAAGTGGAACCATAATTGCGATAGTGCAATTGCGGCTTATATACGCATCACAACAAGGTTTATAACAGTTGCTCTGTCCAGGCAAATGGCTGTCTTGGCTACAGATTTTTTCTTAATTCCTTCTTGCGCGCTCATTTGCCTCAATACATATCCTGGCGCGAACTTCTGTGAGGAAGGTGAGGAACCGGGGGCTCAGGAGTGGCCCTAGAGATTGTGTCCTCTTTGGTCACTGTGATGTTGTGTCCGTCGTGTCTTTTTGACCTCACGGAGTGGTGCTTATGCTCAGAAGCAACCTCGACCTTGCTGTTTGGAAGATATGGGCTTGTAGATTGCTTGCCGGATTCGATCGAAGCTTCCTCGCCACCCGAATTAGCGCTCTTCTCGGCGGAGTTGGCAACTATGTGTTCCCTGGATCCCCATTTTGTCTCATCAGGAATAGAGAGGGGATGGCTTCCGGGACCTCTCCTCCCGGGATAGCTGCCGAGGCGATAGCCTTGGCTATCTCCCATTGGGCCGCTCTTGTTGGCGCTTTCGGTTCGGCTCTTATCAATGACACTCTTGAACAGCGGGTAGATCATAGGCATGTTGGTCAAGACGACGGAGACGAAGGACTCTCGGACAGACCAGTAGCCGGATTGCGCGCTGTCTGTTTCGCCAGCCTGTGCGTCGTCGTTAGAAGAGGTGAATAGCCGAGTTCATGAAGGAACCAACCGTCAAGATGGACATGCAACGGAGGATACCGAAGGCCATCTCGAGAAAACCACCGCTGAACATGATCAACAATGTAATCTTCTTCCTCCATGGCAGATGTGACTTCCACACCATCTACGGGAGTTTAGTTAGTCATTCGACAGAGGACGGATCGGAGAGCAACGCACCGGTAGAGGAATCGCCATGAGGTAGAAGTCAGTAGCGGTGTTCATGGCCATGACGAAAATTGTCTGGATGAAGGAGATGGCCGGCAGACAAGAATCTTTTGCAATTAAAGGTTAGCGTGACAATTCCCACGACAGCTTCGCCAAGACGTCGAGAAAGCTTACTGCCTGGGTTTGGATTGATTTGCCATTGGTGGTCGAAAGGGATACATTTGAAAAATGCAACAATCAAACATGCAACGTAAGATACTGGCATGAGGATATACGCCCAAAAGATGATGCGCTTCATCTTGTGAACACCTTCACTGTTACGATGTCAGCAAGAGTCCTTCTTGAACTTGATGCGGTCGACCTACGTCAGGCGGGAATAGTAGATCACCCAGCATCCCTTTAACAGCCATAGTAGCGTGGTGTATAATAGCAGTCCAATGACGTGTGTCTTGGAGCCATTCACTCGTAACATGTATTCTTCTGATGCTGGGTCTAATTCGGCTCGGTATTCGTCCGTTAATCCATTATTGGTGACTCCTTTCCAATATGCGACAACAAAGTAGGCAGCCACTGATTCGGCAGTATAGACGCACTGCGGTTCAAGAGTTAGTACGGCCGATGGAGTTGAGCATCAAAGCTGACTTACAACTGCCAGTCCCATGAGGAGATCATCCCATGCGAACTTTCTCCAGCCCAAGGTCGAGATGCGGCTGTAATACCGAAGGCCAACAACCAGGTATGAGGCTCCTTGCAAGCCCCATCCTTCTCGGATGAACGCGTTCGCAGCTTCTGCGGACATATTGGCTCTCCTTGCAGGTCTTCGGGGTGTTCGGTCCGCGCACCAACAGATTATCGGGTAGGTGACGGCACACGAAGCAAAGTTGGGTCGAGGAAATTGACCTGAGGAAGTCATGCAATCTTGGGGAGGGCAAAATAGTAAATTATAACCACTCTCATGAAAGTCTTGCAGCAAACTCAAACCTCAAAAGTCGTCGCAACAACGCGCCTGAGCCGTTCAGCTGCCACCGTTTCCATCACTTTAAGAGCCTTGTGCATGTCCTTGCTGTGTCCTCCTGGCTCACTGCACGTTTCCAATATCTCTCTGTGCCCAGGGGCATAGAGCACGCCGATCGAGTCATGAAATGCAGGGGCTTAACAGAAAAAGTATGCCCGTTGCAGTTGTGTTGGTTGCTTTGGACAAGGACTTTGAAGCGACACTTTCGTCTGCGGTTCCAGAGAGCAGGGGGTCCCATCAACTCCGCTTTCGATATCTACGGTAGGAATAGCCCCCTGGCTGAAGTCCACCTTGATACCACACGATGAGGACCAACCATCCGATTGAGGTTCATTCGGGGAGCTCGAAGCAGGGTCCGGGAGGAGCTGAGCCTGTCCACTGTCCCTGGTCGAGAAGATGTCACGAAAGCCTGAGTCGCAAAGAAACCAGTCCGCAACGTATGGCGCAACGCCACTGTCATAAAACATGGCCGACTTACATCGAACACTAGGCTTCCACGTTCAGTAATCAGCCAAATCCTGCAGCGACTGCTTCCAGGACATTGAAAAATTAGTGGCATCTTCAACCCTGGTGGCTGGATTGGCATACTTGGACACAGCAACGCGGCTCGCCCACCTTCTCTGACCTCGCTCCCCCGTGTCGACTTGCATGAAACGATATCTCATCACGACATGAGGTGGCTCCTCGGAGGAGCCTCACTGTGTCGGCTGCTTGGCTCTTTCTTGGGTCCCAGAGAAAACTCAGCGACGGTCGCTTTTGTCATTTTCCTGAAGCCACGACCCAATGAAAAGGTAGGAATGTCAAACTTAGCCGTCCCAGTGCCGCTGTACAGGAACCCGCGTCAAAGATCCCGGTCGCTTGGACGTTCGTTGACAGCATATCAATCTGCCAATCTCTAGGGGCCGATTCCTGTTGTTTTTGAAACCGATCAACAGGCGATAGTAGCATTGCCAAAGCTCATCAAGACATTGATTGGAACAAATACTGAAAATCAACTCTTTGACTTTTCAACAGGATGGCTGAAAGGTGGCGTCTTCATTCGAATTTCGCATGCAACGAGTAAGGTTCTGTTCCTATGACGAAAAATGGATCGTTTCGATGCCCCAAGAGGTGGTATTTTGTTGGACCTTTTGAACGGCCCCAGAAGGCGGACGGGACCGGTGAAAGGCGCAGACATCCGTAGATGATTCTGCCCAGGGTCTTGCTCCATACTCTACTGGAATTACTGCTCAGGAGTGCCAGGGTCCCTTTCTCCAGTTATTGAGGAGACAATAACGTCTCTCGCGAATAAGACTTTCAGATAACCTTTACTTGCGCAATTGGGTACCTATCGCACTGAGTCCCTTGCTGCAGCGTTGATCCATCGCTTCTGGAGAATCATCGGTCCCCATCTCGTAAGCTTGTCGTTGCTAGTGCCACGTCAACAAGCCAGTCCGTAATCTCGAGGTGAACTTCTCTGGAGTGGCCCGCGGAACTCGCTCAGGCAAACACGCCCGCGAGTCTTTGCAGGAGTCTTGTTCTCGACTTTAGAAAAAGCGCTTTCCCTTCCAAAGTTTCGAAGAATGAAAAAGAAAGCATACCGGTAACCGGTGCGGCGGTGGCATAAGCTGTCAGATATCAAGAACCCGGGTATGCCGGCATAAGCCCCGTGTTTCTCCAACTTCTTAGTGCTGCGGGCACCCAAACCAGACGATTCCTAGTGATGCCGGCAGTCTGCCACCACCACGAAAGCACAACCTCTGGTAGCGCAGAAAGAGAGGCAGCAAGAGAAGAAGCACCTGAGGAGACGAAGCTGGGGTGAGTTTGGATTGAGGAGATCATTTCGGAGCCCCAGCTCCAGAGAGCAACCCCCACGCAAGACCCATCGCAATGTCGCACGGGCACCCGGCAAGGAGCTCACCTTTCCCTTATGCTGATGATTCTTCCTCGACGGCGTCCAAAAGTGGTACAGATCAACTATGGTCCATGAACCGGGCCCTTGTCGGCGGGACGCTCCCGAGCGTTGGAGGAATGGTCACCAAACTCCACTAACTGGCGAACATACCCCGCAGTCTCTAGACGCAGAACGGCTCTCCTTCTCAATCCATCACCAACTAGCCCAATCAACTCATCTAATTCGTGTGAGCTTCTTCGTCGAACGCTGTGTGGGCACTGGCCATGAATGCAGGTTCCAAGGGGGACCGCCCTCGAGAACGGGTCAAGATGCTGCCAGGCCCCCGCGACCTTAACTTCTTGGAGCATGAGCGCGAACCACCGTTTTTCTTTTCTTTTTCTTTCGTTCCTCACTAGCTCGCACATCGCGCATAGCTCTCACCGTCCCCCTTGATTTCTTTTTTTCTAAGCTCTAATCTTCCCCCGGCATCAATCGCAAGCTTCTAGCGACTCATCGGACGCGGACACAGACGCAGACAACATGGCAAGTGAAAAGGTTCCCGAGAGCAATGCCGATGTGTAAGTCGTCTTTGGAATAAGAAAAGCTTGTCATACGAAGCTGTTTACTGATACTCATATCATCATCACAGGCTTATCATCGGCGCCGGCCCTGCGGGATAAGTTACTACGTTCCGCGGCGCCACTCACGAAGTGCTTTCTTTTCCGTCAAAGTCGAAACCTGCCTGTGGCGGCGACTAACAATGGGATGCTCAGGTTGATGGCTGCCGCCTGGATGGCGCACTGCGGCGTCAATGCTCGTATTGTAGACAAAAGAAACACCAAGATTTTCTGCGGCCAGGCCGACGGTTTGCAATGCCGTAGTCTTGAGATCTTCGACTCGCTCGGCTTCGCTGACCGCGCTTGGAAGGAGGCCAACCACATGATTGAGGTACGAAAGACCACTCACTCAGGCTATCGTTGCGACGCCTTTACTAATTGAACATCTAGATTTGCATGTGGGTGCGTAACAGCCATCGAAAGTCTAGTGAATGCCCACATACTTACGAGACTTAGAACCCTGGCAGTGACGGTGTCATCCGCCGCAGCGATAGAATTCCTGACACCATCGTCGGCCTCTCCCGTTTCCAGCAGGTTGTTCTTCACCAGGGCCGCATCGAGCGTTTCTTCCTCGAGAACATCAAGAAGTATTCCAAGGACGCCATCAAGGTCGAGCGTGGGGTCATTCCCGAGTCGCTCGACATTGATGTGTCCAAGGTAGACGACGACTCAGCCTATCCCGTGACCGTCAAGCTCAGGGAACTGAGCGAAGAAGAGGCAACTCCTCCTCAGGCCGCGAACGCTAGCAAGGTTCCTGATGGTCTATTCCGCAGCAACCTCACTCAGACAGACGACGAGGAGGAGCTCATCAACAAGAGCAAGGCCCGATCCGGCGCCAGCGAAATTGTCCACGCCAAGTATGTCATCGGTTGTGACGGTGCTCGTAGCTGGACCCGCAGACAACTGGGCTTTGAGCTAAATGGCGAGGCGACTGATTTCATCTGGGGTGTCATGGACATCATCCCCATCACCGACTTCCGTACGTTCAATGTAGCGTTGCAACTCGGGTCTGACATGAGCGCTGACGTATCACAGCCGATATCCGCATGCGTTGTGCCATTCACTCCGCCGAGAACGGCAGTTTGATGATCATCCCGCGAGAGAACAGACTTGTCCGTCTGTACATCCAACTGAAGGAGATCAGCACCGGTGCCTCTGGCAGAGCCGACCGCTCCAAGATTACTCCCGAGATCATTTTCGGTGCTGCCCAGAGAATCATCAGCCCTTACAAGCTTGACTATGAATACTGCGACTGGTGGACCGCTTACCAGGTTTGTCGATTCCCGCCGACACTTTTGTTCTGGCCTTCCACTAACAACGAGGCTTAGATCGGCCAACGTGTTGGTACCAGCTTCGACGCCCACGGCCGCGTTTTCCTCGCGGGTGATGCCGTCCATACTCACTCCCCCAAAGCCGGTCAGGGCATGAACGTCTCCATGCAGGATACCTACAACCTTGGTTGGAAAGTTGCCCTTGCTGCTAAGGGTATTGCCAAGCGCAGCATCCTGAGCACATACCAGAGCGAACGTCTTCGTGTCGCGCAGGACCTTATCGAGTTCGACCACCGATTCTCCCGCCTATTCTCCGGTCGCCCGGCCAAGGACGTTCTGGATGAGGAAGGTGTTAGCGTGGAAGTCTTCAAGGACGCATTCCTCAAGGGCAACATGTTTGCCTCTGGTCTCTCTGTCAACTACGGTCCCAGCAACCTTGTCGTCAAGGCTGGCGATGCGCTCGAGCAGGGTGATGGCAGCAAGGCTGTCAAGACTGCGACAGTCGGTATTTCGGCTCAGGACTTCGAGAAGAAGCAGGCTTTGGCCACTGGCCTCCCTGTTGGTATGCGTGTCAACAGCTTCAAGGTCCTCAACCAGGCCTGCGCTCGCCCATGGCATTTCCAGGAGAGACTGAAGGCTGATGGCCGCTTCCGCGTGGTTCTGTTTGCTGGTAATGTCCTGGATCCCGAGCAGAAGGCCCGCGTCGACAAGTTCGCTGCCGCTCTTGACGCGCCGGAGAGCTTCCTGGATAAGGCTACGCCGCCCGGGGCACCCATCGACAGTGTCATCGAGGTTCTCACCATCCACTCCTCCAAGCGCACCGAGACCGAGCTTCTCAGAGACTTTCCCGCCATCCTTCACCCCTTTGACCCTCACTTCGGCTGGGACTATAATAAAGTCTTTGTCGATGACGAGAGCTACCACGAGGGCTTCGGTGATGCTTACAAGAATTATGGTGTGGACAAGCAGAGAGGCTGCGTTGTTGCCGTCCGCCCAGACCAGTACGTTGCCTGGCTTGGTGAGCTTGAGGACTTCGACCAGCTTCAAAAGTACTTTGAAGGCTGCCTCGTGCTTGGACAGCATGCCACCAACGGTGTGAGCGGCACCAACGGCACATCGTTGCCAGTGCGATGATTCATATGTCTTTGCTAAACACCAGCGTTCTACAGCTTCATGTAAGTATATTGAACATTGAGAGTAGATTACGATATGGAATACCACAGACTATGAAATCCATCAAACCAATATAAGCTTTGGTCAAAAGTCTGCCACGCACATAGATCAAGTTGACACACTTCCATAGCTCATTCATAGCCAGCTGCAAGGCCTTCGGGAGCAGATATTTCTGGTCGCGGGATAATCATCTGCCGAACTACAGGATCTTTTGGCGTGGCTTAGTGTCATCTTCTACGGGCCATTTGCGTTGGTCGAAAGTCATTGGTGGCAACATGTGCTCTCACTGCTCTGCAACGTTGAACTCGCTTAATGACTCCGCGTCTTACATGCATAAGCGTGGATTTCCTTGGACCTTAATAACCAAATTCCCCGCTTCATCTAACTCCATCACAAACAAGACTTTGCCTACAAGCTTGATCAATCTCATCCACCTTCGATATTGGAGCGTTCCTGTACTCATGTTGTGAGACCGTTCAGGCACAACTCGTCTCAGCGACTGATGTTTTCCAGGAGAACAATTGTCGTGATGCCTTCAGCATCGCCCGTTCCCAGCGCAGCACGTGACCTGAAGGCGGCTCTAGAACTACCTTCTTCCGAGGGCTATTCCTCCGACCTTAGTTATAAATAACTACGTTATAGCTACTCTTATTATAATAAAATAAGCTCTTTAGTAACTATAAATATAGCCTTATAGGATATTTCTTAATAGTTATAAGCCTAGCTCTAACTAGACCCCTAACTACTATTTTAAAACGAGCCTTTGCTACTAAAAGTACTTACTAAAACTTCCTCTCTCTTATTCTTTCCTCCTTATTATATACTATCCTCTATTACTATAAACCCTCTATTTTAAAATAACCTTAAACTATGATATTTTCTACTACTATTATAATAGTATTATACCGCCTAATTATATATAGGGATTTCGCTACTTAGTATATAATAATCTAAGCTAAAGCCTAAGCTACTAGAGTCTAGAAGTATATTAACCTAGACGACCCTAAGGGACCTTTACGCCTAGGTAAAACCTTATTAGAAACCTTAACCCTTAATATATATATCGCTAAGTAAAACTAGGATACTAATACCTAGTACCTATAAGAGAAGAGCGCTTATAATTAATACGTCGCTCTACTTAACTAGGAGGCTCTAGAAGAGGCTACTACTAATACTACCTCTAGGATATAGATAATAAATAAATTATAACCCCTTTAGCCTCTAACCGCCCTAGTTATAATTAATAAGAATACTATAGGTATATAGGAATAATACCTAGAGTACTTTTATTTACTCGCTATATAGGAGTCTAAGTAAACCCGCGAGGATTAAGAGTTCGAGCGTATTAACTATCTAGTTATAGAGATTATTACTTATAATATTATTATACCTATATATATAGAACTTCTTACTAAAGGGGATATAACCCTTCGCAGCCTTATTATTAATCTTAAGTATTATTACGCTCTAAGCGAGGCTAGTACTCTTATTACTATTTAAGAGGAGTATACTTAGGTCCTTAAGAAAGTAAATAGGAGTATTAATCCTAATATATAGATTAAGGACTTTAGGGGCGTCTACCTTTATATTACTTAGCTTAAGCTTCCTAAAGCGAGTAGTACCCTCGCTTTAAAAACTTTTCTTTAAGTAGTAAGTCGTTACTTCGCGCTTACTTAGGCTAATATAGAGATTATAGATATACTTAAATAGGAACGAGTAGGGACCCCTATCTCTAATATAAGCTAATATATTAATATATTCGAGGACCTCTTATATAAGGATATACTCTACTTAAGATTATAAGGATAAAGCGCTAAGGTCTTTATAACGCTAGCTAGCTATATAGATAAGGCTAACCTATTAAATATTCCTATAATAGGTAACTTATCTAGTAGTAAATAGTACCTATATAGGTCGAGTTATTAATAGCTAAGCGTTAATTATAATCGCTTAGAAGCTACTCTAACTAGATATTACTAGAAGGGCCCCTATATATTAGTAATAGATATATAAGTAGCTTAGATCTATAACTAGTTAAATAATAACCTATGCTTTACTAACCTTCGTACTAAATTCGCTCGTAGGGGCTAGTTACGCGCTATTCTTTATAAGGGTAAGAACTACTAAAATAATAAGGGGGGTAATAAGGGTTTATCTAAGAAATCTAACGCAGCCCCGAGCTACCCTATTAATATAGTAGTAGTTACTTTCTATATAGCCCTTGCAAACGAGGTTAGGGATAACGTAGTTAACTTAGATAAAGAATACCTAAGTATCTTTATAACCCCCTACTTAGGACCCTATATACTATATAAGTCTATAGTCCTAGATAATTATAGAGGGATATACCTAGTAAATAATAAGTCCCTACTTATCCCCTCCTTAATTAGGTATTATAATAGAGAACGGGTTAATTCTAGAATAGCTTTATATCTAATTATCGCTAAGGGTATATAGATTATTAAGAACGCTCTTAATAGCTTAAAAAGCATAAATATAGAGGACCTTACGCTCTATAATATAGGATATATAGAGAACTTTTATATTAATATAGTCTCTAAAGCGCTACTTTAGAAGATAGGTATCTAGTATTTAGGGTATAACTATACTCTTTGCTTTAGAATATATAAGAAGAACGTAGTAGTTAAGAAACTTATTAGGAAGGCGAACCTCGCCTTCCTTAAATATAAGCCTTATTCCTTATACCCTATTCCTAGGTAGATCCCCTAAAGTATTAATACTATTATTAATAATATAAACTACGTGCTTATAATATATAAGTAGACCTCTTTTATATTACTACTAGACTAAAGCGATAATATAATACTTTAGTACCTCTAAAGTAGCTACCTTAGCCCTAAAGCTCTTAAGTAGCTTATCTATACTACTTAGGGGGTAAGGATTAAAGGCCTAACGCGCCTATAGTACTAATACTACGTAGTTATATATACTAAATAAGTAATTTTAAGATAAATATTAGAAGATAAAGTAATACGCCCTTACTATAGAATCATATAGGATCTCTTCGACTACCCTAAAGGCTTTAACTAGAACTAATAGCTCCTTATTATTAAGGATAAGTATACTAGCCGGATCTTCGTATTTCTACGCGTTAATAAGACCTATAGTAGCATTATACTCGCTTTATATGCTTTTAAGTAATAGGTATTTTAATAGAAGGGACTTTCTATTTATAAGATTAAATAAGACGTTAAGAGGTTAGTAATCTCGCTTATAAGCTATATAGGATATAAGAAATAGACCTATATAGAAGGAATAGAGGTTAAAACAACCCCTCTATATATAAAGGAACTAAATAATAGAGGGGAGCGGGCTAGTTAGGAAGTTATTACTTAAACGATTAAAATACTCGCTATAGCTAGCTTACCTATAGAACTATAGGCTAAGATAGTACTAAATATAATAATACTTTATAATATAAGCCTACTTAAACGCTATAGCTAGCGTTTACTACTATAGATTAAAGAGGAGTAGTTCTACTAGTACTTTTGCTAGTAGTAGCCTAATAACGGAGCGACCCTAACCTATAACCTTCGCCCTTACTAGGGATATATATATACCTATAGCTACTATATATACCCCCTTAAGAGGGAATAAGAGAGAGGAATTAATAAGAGAGATTTTAAGGTAGTACCGCGGGGATATATTAAATACCTAGTAGGATACGTACTAAACGCCTATAACCTATATAGGATCTAGATCCCTATATTATAATTAGTTATTATTATACGGAACGTGACGTTTAATAAATAGACTTTCTATATAAAGAACGAGGTAAAAGAGGCTATTCTAGAAAACGCTATCCGTAGTATAGTAAATAAGATTAAGGAACCTATATTATATATTAACTTTAAACTTTAGATCTTCGGTATTATAGATAAGGATAAAGCTATATTAATACTTATAGCTAAAGAATAGTCGCTTATACTAACCCTCGTTCCTATAACTAAGTTTCTAAGCAGAAGAATCCTAAAACTTCTAAAGGGATAGGTAAGCTAGAAGGGGGAGTAGCTATTATTCCCTAATCCTATGCTAGAGCTAGATAAAAGCCTAGCCCTAATAAGTAGAGTAGTAAATATAGCGTATATATTAGAAACGAACTATATAGACGAAGCTATTAGGGAAGTTAATTCTAAAGGGGAACGGATCGAGGACTATATTATAATTAAACCTCTCCCCGCTTTATAAGATATTTCTAAAGCGGGTAAGTATAATAAAAATAAACCTTTAGATAGTAAGCCCTTAAATCTACTAGTATAGCTATACTAGGGTAATAAGGAGAGGGCTAATACTAAACGGGGGTCTAACTAGGTATATAACCGGGAGGATTATAGCTAAATTTATTAAAGCTAATAACTACGCAATCTGCCGCCTAGTAACCTATAACTAGGAATAACGGAGAATAAACCCCGCTCTAGTTACTAGTTTTTACTATAATACTATATAGAGCGGGAGCGGGTATCTAGCTTCTTTAAGACTTTTATACCTAATTAGCAGAAGGCCTTCTTAGAAGCTAGTATAGGGCACTATACGCTCTATAGCTATATTTATACCGCTATTTATAGCGCGAAGCCCGCTCGCGTAACTATAATAATCCGTAAACGTCTTACTACTAATAATCTTACTAAGCTACCTTACTTATAAAAGGAACTTTTAAACCTCTTATAGGCGCTCTGAACTCGCTTTAAAGAAGTAGCTAAGGTTAAGATAAGTAAATTATAATAAATAGATATATAGCGCGTTATTAATTAAGGGATAATAATAAAGAGACTAATCCCTCTAAAGTAGGTATTTACCTATAAATTTAATAAGGATAACGTCCTTAATTAATATAAAGCAAGGATCTATATTTAGGGCGATTAGTAAGAGAAGTCGCCCCTTAAATAGACTTATATAGTAACCCTCGCTACTTATACCTTTAGGGTAGCGATAGTAATTACTATATAATTCGACCTCGAAGTCGAATAGTTCGATATTATTAATATATTCCTAAACGCCTCCTAGGACTTAAATAAAGACCCTATTATTTATAAGCTACTAGATAGCTTTAAGTAGCCTAGAAAGTATATTAAACTACGCTACGCGCTCTATAAGCTAAGGGATATACTACTACTCTAGTATAAGGAGTTCTCCTTAACCCTTTAGAACCTAGGCCTTAAGCTTATAAGCAAAGACCTATACCTCTTCTAGTTAACTAATAAGAAGGTTCTTATTATCTTTTATATAGACGACTTCCTTATCCTATTTTATAGGAACTACGAAGAGGTAGTATAAAGGGTAATCGCTAGCCTAAAGGAGGTATATAAGTTAAAAGAATAAGGCCTAGTTAAGTACTATCTTAGAATTAGAGTTATCTATAACTAAGCTATACGAAAGGTATACCTCTCTTATAACTAATATATCGAGCGGGTTATAAAGAAGTTTAATCTACTCGATTTAAGAGTGCTAATAACCCCCCTTCTAAACCTATTACTTCTAAAGAGTAAAATAGTAATAACGCTATTAGAGGTAAAGAGTTTCTAAGAGAAGATTAGCTCTATACTCTATACTACTATTATAATTTAACCTAACGTCGCTTTTATATATTCCCTACTCTTAAGATCCCTAATAAACCCCGCTCCTTATTACTATGCTACTACTAACTAGGTTATATAGTACCTATATTATACTCGCTACCTTGTAATATACTTTAGTAACTCGGGGGGTAGGTAGGTATTACTAATTATAAGCGACGCTTTATTTATAGATAATAAGGAGACGTGGAAGTTATCTTAAGGGTATATAATCTCACTCTTTAGAGGGCTAATTTAATAGAAAGCTACTCGATAGGCTATAGTTATAATATTAATAATAGAAGTAGAGCTTCTAAGCCTCGAATATATTACTAAGGAGATAATCGCTCTTTAGAGGCTATTTAGGGATATCGCTCTTAAACTTAGTAATATCTAGAAGATTTACTATAATAACTAATAGATAATTTATCTTATAGTAAATAAAAAGGAATAGATCTTAACTAAGCTATAGCACGTTAATATTTAGAATATATAGCTATAATAAGAATACGCTAGAGGATCGTTTAGCGTAGTATATATACTAATAAATAATATACTAGCTAATAGTCTTATAAAGGTTCTTAACTATAAGAAATTTAAGAAGTTCTATTCGCTCCTTAATCTAAAGGATATATAAAGAATAATTATAATAAACAAGGGATACTCTAGATAAGTATAGGAGGGCTAGTAGCGCCTAATTTTTAATTAATTTATAACCTACTAGCTAGGGAGCCTAAAGTCGCTCCTATAGGAGTAAAAGAATATAACTTACCCTAAAGGGCGCCTTAAAACGCTAATTTCCTACTACCTAACCTTAGAGGATTCGCTTATATTAATCTATTAGGATATTATATAAGGGTAATAATACCTCTAGTAAATATAAGCTAATAAGATTATTAACTACGTAGCATACTATAATAGCTACGTTACTAATAGGTAGATAAGGAGTAGGTATACCCGCGCTAACCGCTAGCGTTTTAAATAGAACTAGGGTAGGCGAGGGAGTAATAATACTATATATACTAGAACTACTTATTATATTAGGAGTCCTACCTAAACCCTTATTATTACTACCCTTCTTTACTATTATAATATCCTCTTTTTAGATAGTAATAGCCTCGCAGAGCGCAGCTCTCTAACGAGCGAGGGTCTATAAGTTATATTAAAAGTTAGTTATAGAAACGAAGCGTATATAGAACCTTACCTTTCTAACTACTAGGTTATCTAAAGTCTTAGCTTTAGTATATTAGTAGGTTATAATAGTAATAAGGGTGCTTATCTATTAATAAGGCACCTTACCCTTATAATAATAGTTATACTTACTTACTATACTAAGCGAGTACCTTCTATCTAATAAGCCTAAGAGCTCGCTTAAAATATACTAAAAGTAGCGCTTATTAAATAGGAGTACTTACTCTACCTCTATACCTCTATTAGGGGGAGGAGAGCTAAGAGGGGGCTTTAAACTGCCCTTACTAGTACCCTCTTCCTTATCTATCTCCTTAGGAACTATAATAATAATAAGGTTAGTAATATTCTAGCGTATAGTTATAATAATAAAGGGATTATAACTTACTAGGAGCTATCCTCTTAGACTACTTAGGGGAGTAACCCCGGGGCTTCTTAAGCTATAAACCCTTATCCTTAGAGCTATCCCCTATAGGTTACTTCTACTTCTTTCTACTCGCTATATAATATATTAGTATATTATTTATTAATAATAAGAAAGAATAATATATATATAACCTTACTATTACTCTCTAGGGGAGGAGAGCATACCCCTCTACCCCTAGCTTTACTCTTACTTTTAGTAGCACGCGCCTTCTTTAGGGCTATAGCCTAATTAGTATTCTTTTTAAGAGGTATCTATAGATATATTAGTACGTTATAATAGCTTTAAAGATTATTATATAATATAGTTATACGCGCGCGCGCGCGATAAGGTTATTACTAGCGTAAAGTTAGATATATATATAGTTATTATATTATATATAGGGAAGAGTTAAGAAGGTAGGAGGGTAGCTAGGTTATTTTATTTAGAATTAATATAATAGTAGCTACCCTGCCTAAGCTAAT
>JAVHLU010001522.1:0-29102 GCA_036785755.1 Colletotrichum ledebouriae
ATATTTAAAAGTAAGGAATAAGATATAGAATAGCTCTATAAATAAGTATAAGCTTAAAGACCTATCTAATAGGGCGTTAAACTAGTATTAGAGCCTAGTAAAAGACTACTAAGGCGCTTAAGAGGAAAGCCTTATAAGAACCTAGTAGAATAATATAATATATATTATAAATAAGGAACGCGCTACTTAAAGCGCTTTAAATAAATAAGTAGATTATAAAGAGTATTATAACTAAGGCTTTATTATAAAATAAAAATATTTAGCGCGCTTAGCGCGTCTAAGGACTTTACCTTAATAATAGTAATATTTATATCTATCCTATTAGTAAAGATAACTATATTTATTATACCTTCCCTCTTAAACTCCTTCTACCCTTAGTACTATAAGAACCTTTATAAACGTAACTACCCTCCTCGCGAGAAGGTTAATCCCTACTCTTATTTAACTAATAAGAAAAATTAGCGCTTAAGTATATATATATAAAATAAATTTATATTACTAGGTAACCCTATTAGTTATTACTATTACCTTTACTTACTTAGTATTAAGCGTATTTTTCCTCTCTATATATATTTCGTAGAAGAGCGTTAACGTCTTTAACCTTATTACTTTACTATTATTATACTTATATATCTCCCTTTATTACTATTATCCTCTTCTAGACGTTTAGGAACCTTACTAACGCTCTACGTTATTACACGCTTAGCGCTACTAGAGTAACCTATATTATATATACCTAGGTATTACTTTATTATAAATAGATAACGCTTTAAATATAAAGACGCTAAGTATATTACTCTTAACTATATTTACTACTACTTACTTAATATTAAAATCCCTTATAATAAGCCTAGATATTATATTTATAACTAAGAAATCTTTAAGTATACTATTAACTAAGAGACCTAATATTATAGAACTAGTTATAATATTTCTAATACCCTATTTATTATCTACCTAGGTATTAATACTTATTTAGTTACCTAACTACTATTTATAAACTAGATTAAGTTCTATTACTAATTTCCTAATACTATCTTAAACCTCGAGTAGCTATCTCTCTATAATATTATATAGAACTCCCTTAAATATAACTTATATTATACTACTAATATCGCTAGCTTACTTATTTCTATTAATTCTAGAGAGGCTTTAAGTAGAGATAATAAACCTATTACTACTAAATATAATTAAGCTAATAAACCTATTAATACTACTTAGCTTAAATAATCCCTTAATACTAGCTAACCTAATTAAGCTACTAATATTACTAAATATACTAAACCTTAACTATTAACTAATATTATTATAACTAGCACTAGATTAACTCCCGTTACTTAGAATAAGATTAATAAGATAGCTACTCCTAAGAAGCAAGCTACTAGCATTAGTACCCCTAATATAATAAATACTATTAAGGCTATTAAGGGAATATAAGCCTATAATAAACGCGTTAGCTATATCTCTATACTACTTAATAGATATAAGGAAACCTAGATCGCCCTAACTATAGCGCTCTCTAAGGGTTATATTACTAATACTAGCGCTATTACTCTTAATTTAGGCTAATTTATTAAGGTAGCTACTAATAAGTTTAAGGTTATTATAGCGACTATCCCTAAGGGATTAATATAAGAGAGCCTAGGCTTTCTTAGCCCTAAATAACACCTTATTACTAGGTTATCTACTAAGTATATAGCGTTAGCTATAAGCCTAGATAATCGCCCTAATATTAACCCTTCCTCTAATATTAGCCCCTTTAATACTATTAATATACCTAGCGCTACTAAGACGCTTAACGCTACCTCTAGTATTAAGAAGATTATTATTATTAACTAGTAATTCTATACTTATATTACTGGCTTCTATTACCTTACTTATTCCTATATAAAGTTCCTAACTACTTAGGAGGTAATTAATATATACCTTTAGCGCGTCTACTTCTTTAATATAACTGACTTTATTACTACCTGCTATACTAAACGCCTTACCCTATATACCCTTATCTAAAGTAGCTTAATTATCCTTAGTCTATATATATATATCTGCGCCCTTAACTCGTTTATAACTAAACGAATTATAAATAACCTAGAATTTAGTACTATATTACTATTCTTTATTATTAAGTAGATATTATAATATAAGTTTCCTAGTATATATACTAAGGATAACGCTTATATTAATTAAGCTATAGTTAATAGTAATAACGCAGGCGCTATTTATACCCTTTTAAACCTTAATAACCCTAAGGCTATGGATATAGCTAACTTTCAATATAGATACGCTATAGACCTTTAAAGCCTTTATACTAATATTACCTCCCTCGCTACCTTAATTACTATAATTAAAAATAATAGCGTTATGAAGTTATCCCCTAAGGTTAGTAATAAATCTCGCTACTAGTTCCTAGAATAATATAAATATAATACCTAACTAGCTACTACTTATAGCGTTAATATTAACTAACTCCTAGCTATAGCTAAAGAGATTATTAATAACGAGGATAAGGACTACCCCGACCTCTTAAAGATAGCTAATACTACGCTTAAGACTCCTTTAGCCTAAAGTAAGATATAATAAAATATATGGAATATAAAGGAAGTATGGTTATATATAGTTATTTATATATAATAATATAGCTCTACTTATTAGTATATTACTATAGAAGGAGGTATAAATTAAATTTTATACTATATATCGCAGTCGACGCCTTTCTCTTCTTATATAGGTAATTAATACTAAACGCGCTTAGCGTAGTTATCCCGCTTAAGGGCGCCTAATACGTTTAACGTATTTAATACGTTAAATATACCTAAACGCGCTAACCCTTATAAAAGGGCTTATTACCTTCAAGGGAAAACCTTCTAAAAATATAGATTTTTCACTTATATTTTTTCGCCTACTACGTGGACCGTATCAAGCTATTAGTTTAGGGATAAAAAGTAGTACTAATCTTCCTCTTAATAACTAGTAAGTAGTATACTTTAGACTAGAAGTTACTAGTAAATAGTAATCCCTAATTAGATATAATAGCTTCTAGGAGCCTAAATATAAGGAAGATATATTTAGTTAATAGTATAGCTAATCTATTAGTAATAAGTAACTCCCTAGTAGGGATATATAAGAAGTATTTTATAAACTAGTTAATAATAATAAGAATACTATTATATAGCTTATTTATTATTATTAGAGATAGTAGTAGGTTTATAATAAAGTCGATTAATATTTCTTAAAAGGGCTAGCTAGGTATTAGTAGGGGTATACGTTTATTATATAGGAGGTAGTATCCTAGTTTTATATATTAGTATATTATATATATTTTAATATATTCCTTTATATCGCTCTTCTATACGTTCTAAAAGAACGATTTTCTAATCCTCTTTAGTATCTTAATAACCCCTTAGTAACCTCTAGATAGCTTATTATAAAAGGCTTTAAAGACTTTATTTTAAAATAAGTAGTTATTAGGGATATATAAGCCCTCCTAATATCTTAGGGTATTAGTATTATTTAATAACTACTTTATACCTCGTTATTCCTACTCCTTATTAATATAAAAGGGGTCCTTCTATTAAGCCTCCTTAACTTATTCCTAGAGCGAGGGTATAAGTTATTCTAGCGAGGTATTTAATAATTAGGTACCTTATTACTACCTAGTACTTATCCTCTAGATAATAATCTTATTAAAGCGTTATAGAAAGTCTTATAGGAGCAAGTCCCTAGCTTTATTAATTTCTATATCCTCTAGGGTATAATTAGGCCTCTATAATAAGCTATTAGCTAGGTTATAATAACCTAGCTAGTATTTAATTTTAAAGTTAAATATTAATAGATCTTATAATAGCTAGGCCTAGTAGCTACTAAGCGTCTTTCTATTAGTAAGGTATTAGTAACCTAAGTAGTTAGTAATAAATCGGATATAATACTAGGAGTAAAGTAAGTAGTACTACTACCTTATTACTACCTCCCTAATAGCTAGTAGTTCTACCTCTAGTATATTATATTATAATTATCCGCTCTTAAGCTTCTAAGATATAAATATTACTAGTCTCTATATATTCCCTTCTAACTAGCTTAGTATTACCCCTATTCTTAGGTTACGTAATCGTGTAACGTAATATTATATAAGGTAGCTTAGGTAATAATAGGGGTATTAAAAGAAGTATTATTTCAGCTTCTTAACTAGTTCCTAGCTAGGTAGGGGAGAGAGAAGTTATTTATACTTATTCTAGCCCTTCTAGAGGCTTCTATTACGTAATTACTTACGCAATAGCTTACGCAGTAGATTGCGTAGACATTTAGCCTATTTAGGCTTAGTTATATAGTAAGGTTATAGCTTAAACCCTGTTAGTTCTAGCTAGAAAGCTTATTAAAGATAAGGCTTTCTAGGACTTTCTAGACCTTTCTATCGACAGTATAGACAGTATTATTAATACTGTAATATACTGTGTTATATTACATAGTATATTATTAAGTATCATTATTTATTATATATTTTATAGACCTTATATATATAGGGCGTTTGAGATATTTAGATAATATCTTATACCTATTATAAAGTCTAATATATTATTTTTAACTTAAATTAGGAGTATAAGATTAAAGTAGTATAATATAGGTATTTCTATAATTAAAGCGTAGAGCTAATAAAAAGTAACTAATACCTCTCTATTTATTACTAGCTATCTCTTAGCTATATTAGCAAGTTAGTTAATAAGTAGGCTATAAATCTTAGAGTAGTTCTTAATAAATCTCTTATAAAACCCTATAAATCCTAGAAATTACTAAATCTCTTATATTATAATAAGTACTAGCTACTTAGCTATTACTTAGACTCTCTTATATTTTATAATAACTCTATTTACTAAGACTATAAACCTAAGGAATTCAATCTCCTCCTTATAAAGTTTATACTTACTAGGGTTTATATAGAGGCTATTAGCTTCTAACTAAGTAAGTACCTATCTTATAGCCTCTATATAAGAGTTTATATTATTAGTAAAAATTAAGATACTATCTTAATATATAATATAAATAACGTCGACTAAGCTTAGAAGTAACTTATTAATAAATATCTAAAAAGTAATAAGTATATTAATAAGCCTAAATAATATAATATAATATTTATAATAGCTATATTATATATAAAATACTATTTCCTACTTATCTCCCTCCTAGATCCTTACTTAGTAGTATATATCCTTAAGATTAAGCTTAGTAAAGTACTTAGCTCTAGAGAGCTAGTTAAGGATCTTATTAATTAGAGGGAGGGGGTTATAGTTCTTAGTAGTTACCTAGTTAAGCCCCTAGTAGTCTATATATAACCTTAACTTACCTCCCTTCTTTAGGATAAATAGGATTAGTACCCTTATTAAGCTTATTAATAAGTAAATTTATCCCTTTTATTGGGCTTTATAGATATAATCCCTTAATTCTTCTAACTTCCTTTTAGCTAGTAAGTAAATAAGCCTAAATAGGGGCTTACTTCTAGGCTCTAAGTTAATAAGATAGCTCCTAATAATCCTAAACTCTAGTATAGTTCCTACTAGGTTAATATTAAATACTTTCAAGTCCTAGTACTCTAGTAGGATATTTATTTTAATCCCTTTAGTATCTTTAGAGTCTTAGGTATCCTCTTAGTAATTAGTAGTTAATATATAATTAACTTATAGTACTCCTATAAGTACTACTCTTACTTTATTCTTAATATACCTAAGTTCTTTTATAGTTATAATAAGGTAAATACTCTTTTTATATAGGCGAAAGGTCTAGCTTAACTCCCTCTAATTAAGATTAGAGCCCTCTATTATATACTAAGAAATCCCTAGGATAGCGTTATAATTATTACTATTACTAATCTTAAAATTATATAAAGCTATCTACTAGATACTTATATTATTAGTTATTTAAGTTACTAACTTTTATATACTATAGTTAGGTCCCTTAGATACTTATATTCCTCTAATAGGTCCCGCCTTATTAGCCTCTAGTTAGATATTAGTTATAATCCTCTAGTTTATAATATTCTTATTAGCTCTATAATTAATACGCATAGCACTAGTCTTCTAACTACTTATAACTTAGACCTATATTATTACTTTAATATAATATAGCTAGTTACTACCCTATATAAATTATATATATTACTACCTAATCCCCCTCTAGTTATTTACTAGGGTAGGGTTTCCCTTTATAGCAGGGGTAGCTATACTTCTTATAATATAAATACCTTAGTATAATATAGCCTTTCCTCTTATAACTATAATAGATAATTTCCTTCCTAGTATCCTATAGTAAGTCCTTAGTATCCTCTTAGTAGTTATTAGTATTATTATAATCCCTATAGGTCTATCCGTTTAGAGCCTCGGTTTACCCCTCCTAATTAAGGGTTTAGCTCTCTAGCTATTATCCCTTATTATTAGCCCCCTAGTCCCTTACTAGTATGTTATATATTTATATATTAATTATAAGTTTAGTATTTCTAGCTCTAGTATTAAGGTTAAGCTGCGACTTTAGTAACCTATTTACTATAATATAATACTAGAGCTTAGGGTTTAGCCTAGCTACTATATTAGCTACCTAGATCTCCTCTAGTTATTAATAGGGGCTCTCTACCTTAATCCCTTCGTAGTAATTAATAAAGCTCTAGTATAATTATCCTAGTTACTAGTAGGTCTACTTAAGCTAGGTTTATATACTAAGGGTCCTAGACCTTATATTAGCTATACTATTAGTTAACTAGTCCTTGATTATTACCTAAGTTATATCCTTTGCTTTATTATTATAATTAATAGAGAGGTATAAGGTCTATTACTTTGCTACTAATCCCTCTAAATACCTAGTAATAAATAGCACCTTTTCTAAGTCTAATATAATCTTATTTATCTTAAACTATATATTAAGATTAAATATAAATTAATTAAAATTAGTCTAGGTACCCCCTTTATACTTAAGTATTAGGAGATACTTCCCCTAAAGCTCTAATTAGTATTCCTTTAATTTATTACTAATAACTACTTAATAAGTAATAAGCTTACTTACTAGGGTTAATAATTAGCTAGCTCTTAAGGCCTTAAGATATTCCTATTTATATTTTAATTACCCCTTCTTTTCTTCCTCTTTTATAAGCTAATTTAATTTAGCCTCTATTAATTAACTATTTAATCCCTTATTAGTATCCTTATTACTATTTTATTTAATAAGTATCTTATTCTAGGTTTAGCTATTTAATTACTCCTAGCTAGTAGGGGATTCTAATAGCGATATTATATTTATCTCCTTTAGTAAACCTATAAGTAGGTATTATATATTATATTACTCTAATAATCTATACCCTTATTAATATAAGTATAAGAGAAGAATATATTATAAATTAATATAATATAGAGTAATAGAGTTAGTATAATTAGATATAGCTAAGGTTAAATATTCTTCTCTAGCCCTCTAGACTTACTAAGCGAGGGCTAGGGGGCTTATCTAGTAGTTACCTAGTACCTCCCTATATCTCCTAACTCCTATAGACTTCCCTACTTAGCCCGCTAAGCCCTTTTCCCTGTAATATTATCCTAGCTCGTGACAAATAGCTTTATTTACTTATCAATGGTCACTAAATTCTTGCGACATAGTAAGGCTCTCTGTTAAAATTGTGCAAGACATTGATTACAACGCTTTATCATTCTTCAACTCTCTCAAGGTGTACCGGCCATTTACTGCATAGCGCAATTACATCCATCCCTATAGCCCCGGGGACCCGGCGGGGTCGGCTTCGCCGCTAAAGGGGGTCGGTCCCCGCGTCCGTGTCCTTCGGCATGTGGACCTTTGGGCCGGCATGTGGGAGCGCACTTCCGCAAACCAACATCGACTCGGTATATGCCGGCTGCGACCCGTGAACCGAGATTACGCCTCATGCGATGGTTGCTGATCCCGCGTTGGCATTCTGCACGACCGGCCCGAAGGCATTCCAGTCTGAGAAGATACGTATCATGCGTACAAAATTCATTATCCCGGCTTCCTCCTGAGTGTGCTACAAACACTTCAACTCGAAGTGGACCGGAGTGATGGGAAGACCGGCGTTTTGCTACATTTTTCATTGCGGATTCTTCGTGTTTTTACCAATCTTTCTTCCTTTCACTAACTTCGTATTGTTCTCAACCTATCTATCAATGAGCCAGCTTCACTCTTGTACTCGTGGGAGGAAGCATTCGTTACGATGCATCTATGTCTTCCTCATAAGATTTACAACAGCGGTTGATCGTCTCCAAGCGATGCGTTCGTCCAGTCTCCCTTAGTCCATATTTGTGCTCGGTAGTCTACAAGATTGGTTCGTCAAGTATGCTGTCAAGCCTCTCACGGCTTCCTCGTATAGACGAAGTTGAGAGTCGTTGAATGCGGTGGTCCAGTGGCATGGTTCTCTCACCTATCATTGCCCTGACCTTCGTCTTGCTACAATGGACAGTCATTCTGACTCATCTCAAGTCTCGCGACGTTGACGAAGGACTCGTCCGTGCGAACGAAGATTCTTGTCATCTGGTTCGTCTCGCTTTCGCTTTGTATGACAGGCGCTGTTCTGACTTGTAGACTCCGCGAACTCGGTTTTAATATGGACTTGTGTGGCATCACTCGAATCCGGGGAAAGTCGAGGGCTGCGACGTCGAGGATGGTGTTGAGCTGCCGCAAGACCCCGTTTCCCATTGCCATGTTGTTTATTGACAACATCCGGGAAGGAGATGCCGGTGGGAGGTGTACTCTCGGCCTTGATGGTTGCGGTTGCGGTTGCTTTGCGCCTCTTGACGTCGGCAGCGATTGGTATTTGCGCGACTAACTCTGTCACATCCCGGAACTTATGACGACGGACTTCGAGTTCCTCGTTGCTGGTGGTCGAAAACTCGGCAGATATTTCTTGGGTTTCTGGGTAGATGCTGATCGAGAACTCGCGCAGGCTGTCGTCGTCCTCAACGCCAAGATACAGAAGCACGGGGTCGCCGTTGCTGTTGTACGGTATTTTCCGGGTTCTGGCCCGTTGGTCGCCGGCCAGAACGATGACCGCAAAAGACATGGCGTAGTCGATGCGGGCGATTCTGATATCGATGGCGATATTTCAGTGGAGATGCCAGAGGTGTTGCTGCTGGAAGAGTCAAAAGAAATAAGCAGTGAAATGTGGATTGGTGAAACGTAGCTGTCGCAAAAGCCAGAAACGAATTCGGACAGTATCTACCTAGTATCTAACTCTGACTTGACTTGCCTGACTTGAAGTACCTACCTTAAGATGAGGTATGAGGAAGGCGGCTAGTTGCTGGGCGATTGCCCTGGCGGAGCCGGGATGTTCCAGTCCAAGCTGCTAGCTTTAAGGCCCTTCGCACTCTGGATGCAACTGAGTGTTGACTTTGCTACCTACCTAGGAGTCCTATTCTTCAAAGCCAAGGAAGCGGTCCTAATAATTTTGAAGCAGTCGATGCATTTTTAGCTTTCGTGATTTATGCAGTATCACTTAGGCCTACTAGTTTCGCGAAGAATTCTGATTGTGTCGCAACCGAGACGGAACTTGAAAACATGCTGGGGCCAATCAATGACTGCTTCGTTGATCCTATGAGTCTCCTCTATTCCTAAACAGAGCAATAGCAATCCGTAACACCCAGGCCGACCGTATTCAACGATCATGCTGAAACGATGCACCAAAATCTCCTCAATCGTCCAAACTGACCATGCTCGTGGTGGTGGGGTCAACATCGCAGCCGGTAAAGAGCTCCTCCAGCAACACCTTGCCGCGCTCAATGAGGACCTTGTTCACGGGGCCGTTTCGAACCAGGTAGGTCACAGCAAAGAACTCCCTGTTCGAAACCCCTTCCGCGTTCGCGGCGCTGCTCCTCGTCTGGCGTGCGCTGCGAAGTTGAGCGGTTGAATGCGCCGAGAAAGTTGTTGATAGACTGTTCGTCGTGTTCCGGTCGTCGGATCGCGTGTGTTTTTCAGTTTCGGCGTCACTTCGTCTGAGACCAGGGAACATGGTCAAAGGACTGCCCGCAAGACGACGGTTGACGACGGTGGGATAGCTCTGGGTGAGCCTGGTCTCTGGTCTCTGAGAAGCTGATTTCTGAGAGTAAACGGGCGTGCACTCGAGAACAGAGTCGTCCGACGAGGAGCTCGACGCTGCATAGTCATTATCGGCAGCATCGTCAAGATCGGAGTTGAAGTCTGCGAGGCCAAGTCAGCAAATATTTCCCCATAAGCTACTTCAACATGAAGGATAGGACCGTAACGAACCATTGTTCACCGAGCTCCTGGATCGAGGCTGACGAGGGACTCCCTTGGCTTTAGAAAGGGAAGCCTGGAAGGAGAAGGGCTGTGAAAGTGTAGCCGATGGAGCATTCGAAGCTTTCCGCCGTGAAGTCTTGGAAGAGGTTTTCTTGGTAGGTCGAGCAGCAGGAAAGCTCTCGGCCGGGTCAGCTCCACGCTTCGGTCGAGCCATCTTGAGCCAAGCCAGCGCCGTTGGTGAAAGTAAGTTGGTGGTGTAGGGGGACGGAAGCAAACAATTGTTGGTTTTTGCAAGTTAAGGCGTCAGCAGAATAAATGAGTCTAGAGAGAGAGAGAGAGAGAGAGAGACGACAAAAATGGGGAGACTGGAAAGAGCGTGACGAGGAAGCAGCGAATTCGTGCTTTCTGTCTGAGTGCTACCTGCCTCCAGAATCAACGGAAAAAAACACGCTGGTGTTGCCTGCCTAATTCTTTCGCTGCCTCCTTCCGTTCTCGCAATCTCGCAGCCCTGGTTGTGTCTCAAGCTGATCTTTTTCATTCCTGCAGGACGTGAAACATCGCAGCAAGACGGCCGAAGAAAAAAGTAGTGTCTTTATAACGTGTCTGCTTGAAGAAGCCGTACCTCTACTTCCGTCGAAGCTTCCACCATGACCTCCAATCCCGACTCGAAATGCAACCCTCCTCCAGGCAGCATTCTCACACCTGCGAGCCTCCCGCCGGGCGATTACATGTCGGATGATGAGCTTGCTACGAGCCAAGTTACTTTGACCGGCGACTCGACACCCAAGTCAGGTACGAAGCGCCGTCGAATCAGTGGATTCTCTCCGCCTATGTCGACTCCGTCACAACGAACCCAACCAAGTTCTCCTACCGTGAAGCGCCGCCTCAAAAAGGGCGTTACCAAGGTAAGATCCGCCTGTCTTAAGGAAGTCTTGACTCAGGAAATCGTCTGTTGACGCGTTCTGTCTAGCCCGCGCCCGAGACCTTCGCCCTCGCCACGGAAAAGAATTCGACCAAGAAGAAGCAGCCCGACAAAGCTCCTGCTCAGATCGATCCACCCTGGGAATACGACGTATACGACGTGCTGAATGGCCCTAGTACCCCGCCTGCGGATGTTGTTGGCTCCTACTGTGACCTTCAAAGCCCGACTCTTTCTGCGAGTTCAACAGGAACTTCTTCGGTTGCCGAGATGCCCAGCGAAATGATTACTGAGGCTTGCGCTTCCCCTGGCGCCGCAGAGACCAGCGTGGACAATTTCGTCTTGAAAAGGACGGAAATCTCCTCAATTGTTCGAAATTTTGAGAGAATTCTGGATCAGATCGCGAATGTGGACGAAAGAGAGATGGCAAAGAAGGATCTAGAACTCTTGCGAGGACGTCTTATGAACTGAGGGAAGAGAGCCATCATTCACACGACTCTGCTTCGGAACGCTTATCACCACCAAAATATGAGCACCGACAATACTCATGAGGAGTTCTGATTACGATGGACACGACCGTTTGGGAAGGTTCCTCGCTAGTGGTGGGCTTCTTGCTTGCAGGTGAATTTGGCAATCTACCTAACTTGGAGCGTTTTATAATCAGGGAGTGACACGTAGCTAGCCAGAAGGCAAGTCAAATAATTGTTAGACGAAGTTGCAAAGCCGAAATATATAAATAAATGAACGAGCCACAAGAACAGCGGAAAGAATGGCAACAGGACAAGCATTGGTAATCACAACGGTGAATTTTCATTCAGGTTGACGCCTCTCATTTAGCTAGATGATATGTTCTAGTCGTTACAGCCCTTCCACATGAGTGAGAACACCACTTCAATTTCCTATGATGCCTCTATCCCCCTAGTTGTCTTGTCTGCGATGTCCACCATTTCCATTTGACGACAGAAAGACTCACCGAGCTAGCCCAAACGAACTTCCATTCCACCCCACTCCAGGACTCTGAAGGCCGTTTCATCCTTCATGCCGGCCACGTCGATTCCGAGTCTGCTAGACCAGTTGATCTCCTTCAGCTCTGCCAACGTCTTCTGTTGTCCTTTGGGCTGTCTAGCTGCTCCATCGAAGAGCAGAAAGATGCGCGCGACGGTCTTGGGCTCCGGTACGACGGCAAGGTTGGCTACCTTCTCGAAGTCGGACTGCGGAACGAAGTCGAAGGCAATATCAAGGCCTCTATCGCGGATCGCCAAGAACTTGGGCAGCCAGTAGACTATGAACTCAGTGCGCATGGCTGTTGTCAAAGTGAGGGAATCGAGAACCCAGTAGAGGTAGGGCATGAAGTCATCGAAGGGCAGAATCAGCGCGTCGACACCCTCACGATGGAGCGGGGGGCTTTGGGGGTTGAAGGGGTACGTTGCTGATGTGGCCACATTGGTAGCATCGGCACTGACAATGGCATCTGATTCCCAGAACAGATAACTGCATTCGATGCCACTTTCGAGAGTCTTGAGTACACCATCGGGGTGGGCGGAGACATTCCAGGTGACTCTGGATTCTTTGCCGACGTTGGAGGGCTTGGTCAAGGGCCACAGCGTAGAGAACTTCCAGTGACGCGACAATGTGACGTTGACAGAGACAGAGTCGAGGAGCGTGGGTGACATAAGGTAGATGGCTGGCTTGCCACCCCTTAGTCTTAGAACCATATGAACCGTACCATTATTTCTAATGGAGTACTCGGAAATGGTACGGCTGTCTTCAAGCTGCTTGGATTCAAAAATAATGCGTTGCTGGTCTAGTGGTGTTCCATCCGCTTCCCAGACCTTTTGCTTGAGGTCTTCGATGGTTGAAGAGGAAGGAAGTCTGACGTTTATCCTGTAACCTTTGACTGAGAATCCAATTAGATTTGAGACGACCGACCTGTTGCTGATGTACTTACTTGACACCACCACCAAATCGATGAGTGGTGACGAGTTTCTCAAAGTCTTGCTTTGTCGGGTACGCTTCCTCTTGGGTTCTTCACATTCTGACGGCTGCATGTCGACCCGTTCAAGATGAAGCACACATTTGTCAGACACAGCATCGTAAGCAGTGGGATCCAGCTCGACTTCCTCCGCAGCGAAGAAAGGGGTGAAGCGGATGAGGAGTATTGCATCGCCGAGATCAAAGTCAGCTCGGACTTTCTGCAGCAACGATTCGTATGAGTCAGGAAGTCCAACGAGGCGACGGCGATCGCCCCAAACGATTGTGACGACGGGCATTGTGTGAATCCGCCGTGGTAAATCAACGGTCCAGGAGAGTTGGGATGAGGCGACGGAGATAGACGAGCAGGATGAAGTCGTGTTGAAAGCGGGACGGAATTTGCAAAATCGAGAAGGGCAGAACTTCTCCAGATGAAGTAAGGTGCGTGACAAGGATTGCCCACCTTACGTTCTCGAGAAGGAGGTAGGGAGGGCGAGCATGTGCGACTGAGCATCAACGAAGACTACGCCAGGAAAAAGCGGCCGAAGCCCCAGGCAGCTAAGGCAGGTTTGACTCTAGAAAGAACGGGAAAGAGAGACGCTGCCAGATCAGGCACAAAGACCGCCGCTGTATTTTTGGAAGGAGCCAGAACCAGTCGACAGTAGTGACTGCCATCACTGAAGCACGAATATCGCGACAAAAACAGTACCATAATTGCTACATTGCATTCACAACTTTAAGTACCTAGCTGCAGCGGCATATTTGCTACACTTTGCCGCGATGTACCCCTAAGTATACGCTCTATTTTAATAAATATATACTTCTATAACCTAGCTAGATATATCTCACTCAATAAAGGTAGTATAACCCTAACTTAAATACGAGGGGTCTATATAGTTATATTAAGATAATATAATAACCTACAGAGCTATCTAGGCTTATAACTATTACAATAAAAATAGCATTATAATTAATATATTATAATTCCGACTTTAAGTACCTAGCTGTAGCGGCGCAGTCGCTGCGCTTCGCCGCGACAACGAACCTAAGCAGCTCTGATGGGCCCAGCCTTAATTATCGCGCCAGGGCGCAATTCGACCGGGATGGCGAAGGAGACACTTTGAATGCAGGAAAGATGGAAATCGATCAGCATTGAGAATGAAGGTGTCTCAAACGGGGGAAAAAAAAAAAAGACTCAGGGACACCCGGTCGACGGAGCTGCCTCCTTTTACAGAGGCCGTTCTCAACCAGGTTTGTTTCTTTCAATATAACGCAGACCTATTATATCCAATGCGGCTACAGTGTTTGAATATTTGCTTTGATTGAAGTACTCATATCTGAGCGCACATATGTCGCCTTCTCGCGAGAGACGACGAGTAGCTGATCGACTGCTTCAACCAATGAGACAGTAACACCACCATCATACCTACGCACTGGCAAGTATTCCTAAGCCAGATACTTGAGATTGAACGGGATAGTCTCCACAACATCCAAATCCTCGTCCTTTGCCTCGTCGCCGAATATCTTGAGACCGCGGGCAATAAACTTATACGTACCCTCAGGCACCACGGTCCGGTCACCAAGAATCCGCCGAAGTTCCATGTGTACCCGAATCGACGGGCATGAACGACTGGTGAGTTTGGAGCGGGGCCCAGGGTAGGGTATTCCAAGCGATCATCGACTCTCAAAAGTCGAGTTGCCGCTGGCGCCCATGGCAACGAGCTCGACGTACAGCTGTGTAGTGCAATTGAAGGAATAACCACCATCTTGTGGTAGACCGCGTTGCCAGTGGCTCCAGGTCGAGGGATAGTGAAGGTTCGGTTGGCGTTCACGGGGATGAGGAAGTGGTTGTCCGATGACGAGAGATAAACACCGATGAGGGCGATACCGGGTACCAACACGGGTACGTCGTGCACGCTGCCGCTGTCATCGAGTTAAGGCACTGAAAGAGTTTCGCCATTGCTTCCATCGAGAGTGATGTGGCCGCTGTAGACGGGCAAAAGGGTGGCGTTGAGGCCAGTGGGCGGCACGGCGGTGAAGCTGACCTCGGCACTGCCACCAGCGGGAACGGTGATAGATTCTACGTCGAACTTGATCTCGGCCCAGGTATCCGCAGTCGGAGGAGGAGCGCGAGCCACATTCAACTGGGATTCACCGGGGTTAAAGGTGTAGACCGTGGCAGACTTGGCATGGCCGAGCTCGTAAGTGACCTCCTCCGATGCGGTGTTCTTGACGGAGAAGGAATGCTCGCCAACGAAGTGATCGGTGTCATTGAACGAGATTCCAGTTGATATAAGAATCGCAGTCGCGTGCGCAGCATCCCAGGGTTGCGCTAGACCAGCGCCCTGGTGAGCAACGGGAGCAAGAACGTCGTCGCCCGCGGTAGTACCATCGACCCAACCCTTGGGCTCAGCAGTATCAGAGATGACCGAACGGAGAGTCTCTTGATCGAGAGCGCCGCGGACCTGGCGAACGAGTGCATAGAATGCGGCGACAAATGAGGCGCTCATGATGGTGCGGGGTTGGACCATGTATTCTCCTTGGTCCCAAGTCCAGGTGGAAAGAATGCCACCTCCTGGTGCAGTAAACTGCGGCTTGATCTCGAGTTCGTATGATGGACCGTAGCTTGAGAAGGGACTCGTGTAGCCGGCAGCGACCCCGTTACTGAGGGACTCGGCGAAGAGGCCAGATGAGCTGGGGCGTCATAACGAAACGGTGACATTTTCCGGATTCGCGATCCACTCACGGGCCTGGCGAGGCACAACCATACCGATGCCCAAAATACCGTCAACATACACACACGGCGAATGCATTCTGCTGACCTCGTGTTAGCCTCGCAGGATCCATTTGAGATACTAGGTCGAGATCAGGGAAAAACATAAGATTCGCTTTCAATATACTTGGCGCCTCGGTCAAGGACGTTCTGAGCCTGCGTGTCGGACGGGCAGCCAACCACGTTCAAGAGAGGGATGGAATTGGTCAACTCGACATCCTCGGCGAGTGGCTCACAGGCTGTGTTGTTGGTGCCCCAATCCCCAGCTCAAGTGTGACGTTGGCAGTGACAGCTGGCGCGCTGCCCTGCCATCCAAAAGCAAACTCACCTCTCTCGTTCTTGAAAGAGCCACGGGTCATCAGGACGGTGTTGTCGACAGAACCAATCGCAACAACGGCCTTGCCAGAAGCAGGCAAAGCAACAGCCCAAATACGCAAGTTTTCAGAGTTGCTAGCCGCGAGTCCGCGACAACGACGGACACACCGGTCTCGGCAATGCGAGAGACAGCAACGGCTGCCGGGTCGGCAGCCCAGCCAGAGTTATCGCCGGCGGAGCATGAAATGACACCACTGCCACCCTCATACGCCTTGTAGAACGCTGACGCCAAAGTCTCACTCGTGGTGTAGCCCGGGCAGCCGCTGACCTTGTAGACGCCGAGGGTGACGTCCGGAGCAGCGCCGGTGAACCCGAGCTCGTTCTCCTGTGCCATGATGATATCCGCAACACGGGTTCCGTGGCCCTGGCATGTGTCAATAGGGTCGTCGTCAGGCTGCGGGGCTTCAGAGCTCTCGGCATATGCGCCACCCGACAAGTCCCAGCCGTAGCCCACGGGGAAGCCCTCTCCAAAGCCACCCCCGAGAGCCGGATGTCTGTAGTCAACACCGGTGTCAACAATGGCGACTTTGATGCCCTTGCCCGTGAAACCGGCCTCACGCAGCTTATCAACTTGCGTCATGACATGCGTGCTGTACGTATCCTTGGCAGCTTCGTCGCGGCGGTACTTGATTGACCTCAATAACGCGTCACCGGTTGCAGTTCCGTTCCGGCCGATGGAGCTGGGGTTCGGGTTCGGCATCTGAATCTCGTGTACGGGACAGGCACCCTTGACCTTCTCGGCGACTTTTCCGGCCACGACATCGGGCTCCTTGTCGTCTCCAACCCGGCAAGATGTGCCGTTGAAGAGGCGGTACTCGAGATCTAAGCGAGGCACTGCATCGATGCCGTCGTATCGGAGCTCATCATACAAACCCGAGGGATGTTGTCCGCCGTCGAACTCAACAATGTATGCTCCATTGAGGAAAGCGTCCTCGTCAATCTTGGGGGCGGCGGCGGGGCCGGCGACGCAGGCCGTAGAAGCCAGAAGCCCAATTGCCACGGAGGCAGCGTTGCAGGAGCGCCTCATGGCGATGGCTACGTCGATGGTGAGCGCTGGATTTGAAAGGAGTGACCGATGATGGTGTTTTGAAGGAACACGCGAAATCGGGACCTTCCTGTTCTGGACTCGAGATCACCGGCTCTTGGGATGGTTGGGGATCTTCGGCCATTCTCCTTGTTAGGACTGACGTGACTGGAGCTGGAGGAGACTGGTTCAACGGCTGAGGTTGCCTTTGTGAGACTTGGATCACGTCTAAAACGCCATTTGAGCTCTATCCCCGTCATTTCCAGTATGCTTCAATTGCTTCATCATTGGCGCTATCACCAATGGTCAATGAGCATGGAGCTTTGAGTAAGAACCACAAATAGTGTCTAAATTGCGTCTCTGCAGTCGTCGATGAGAGTGAGCGCAGTGAGCGATGCACTTGTCAGCAGTTTGCGCATTTGACACCCGTGACTACGCGAGTGCTACTTCGCGATGATAACTTATCAGGACCTCAAGAAGGTCTGTTTGCCTATACAGCCTGATACCAGAAACAGCGTTCATGACAGTTTATGGGACGTGCTAACACGAATCATGTTATTGGGTTCCTTTTTGGATTTATATCTGAGAGTGGTTTGAATGCGCAACGGAAGTTGTTGCAATAATGTGAGCCATGAGCCCATGAGAGCTCGTAGTCCCGAGCCTGTCATAAGAAAGCCTAGGCATGTCCCACATTGGCACAGTAAGCAAACCCTGCGCATTCTGTAGCTTGATGGGGAGGGGAAGACGTCGATGCGTCGCGGATAGGATTCATTCGAAGCAGCGCAATTCGCGTTGCCAAAGACCGCATTTCCGCTGGTGGTGCGATCACTGACCAGCTCTCGGAACGGAGCTTGATCGCCTGTGTTTCCGTGCGGCTCTCCGACCGGTGGTCTTTTTCTCCTACCCGAATGCTCCGAAACTCAAAGACTGGGCGCATTTGAATTCTCGGGAGACGAGGACAACTAAAAGACATTTGCCTTCCGGATACACACACCCACGAACTGGGTTCAAGTCGAGGCGAGATAGCGCCGTTTCAAACCAGGGCGACGTTCACGGAACCGGAGCTCCAGATGAGAGTAACACGAGGAAACCCGTTGGCGCGGCGAAAGAAGTTCTCGAGAAACCGTACCCCACACGAAGCCGATAGACGAAACGGGCGCGGACAAATTCAATGGAAAAACCACAAAGACTAGGCCGGGTGTTCGCGAACGACACCTTTCAAAGATGGCAGTGACATGACAGTAAGTGGGTGCTCTTCAATGCCTTTGGAACCAGCTAAGTTTCTTTCCCCCCGAATGTTTCCAAACCTGCCAGATCTGCATTTGTAGTTGTGCAGGTCGCAGTTTTGCTGTTTGCATCAAGGTCATGGACCCTCAGATCGTCCCAAGGTGTTCAGACGCCAAAGATAACCGTAGTGAATTAACATACCGTGTCCCGCTCCCCAGCCTGCAAAATTCATGCAATCTCCTTCTTACATGAACGACCTGACAACCCAGTTCAGACGACCATGTTCTTCGTCATGACGAAATGCCATACTGCTTCTCTGGGTTGGGGGATGAGCTACGCCCGTCCTCTGAGGCCGACCATGACTTCGAATGACATTGCCTTTATGGCACATTATCCGACTAGCCCATCCTTCCATTTTACGCCCGGCCAAAGCACACGTCGCAAGGTCTCGACTTTAACTCGACGCTAGATGCACGTCCATCGCGACAGATTCCGCATCCGGTCCCCCTGTCAGCGCACTGTCGCCAACTCCTGTCTTGGCGAGCGCCGTGGTGCTACTCCCCGTGGTGCATCCCGGAACTCGCAGCTCTTGTCATGAAGCAGTTTGTCACGATCAATACCTCATTCTTGGCGGGGCAATCTCCGTCTCAGGATGAACCAAATCACACGGGGTAACGATTCGTGATGGGGTCCAGATTCTCGCGCCGGAAGTCGTGACTCGTCGGGCAACGAGGTGAGTTGCCGCAGCGAAAAGTGAAATAAAACGCTTTCTCGGGTGCCAAGTCTGCAGAAAGCAAGTCGTACAGACAGGCGGGTTTACCAACTTTCTGCAGACCGAACCTCCTTGTGGTGATTGTGCGGATCTTGTTTCCCGTGCTGCCTGTCTCTCCCCACCATACATAATATCGATTCAAGCAGTCACTGGCCAAGGACAAAGACGGACCCAAACTTAATCCGATAAAGCTTTGAAAAAAAAGGCAAATGCGACTTTTTCAGGGGTTGAAATCGTCCGAGGATTAGGCCAATGTGAGAAACGGCCTCGGGGTAACGGTTTATTCATGTTGCTCAGGAGACGGGTGGCGAGAAGATGGGTGTACATGGGAGCATGGGACCAAATTGCCTCCACAAACTGATGGAAGTTCCCCCAAACAAGAGGCTATCACTAGATCTAGTTGGAGTTCAAAGTCAGGCCGGCAGCCGTGCTCATCTCTATCTCAATAGCGTCTTATCTGTTTGTCAATGTGAGAAGCTAATCTGCCTGCTCCCAACAGGGTCCCCATGAGGGTTTCCGATGACCCGACCACATTCCCTGAAGGTCAAATACGGACTTTCGAACCTACGAGGACTACGGGCACCCATGGCAGCAGAAGACAAAAATAACCCATGGATCGTTTAGATTAGATTAAGTGACTTGTTGGACGCGATGGAATAGTAGCCGAGACCCTCGTCAAATGCAGTGGATATGCCGCAATATTAGTGTTCAGAATTATTTTCTCTAACATGCGCCATCGCTGTCATCCGGAACCAGCGGACGCTCTTCAGTCGCTGTAGGCTCAATGTCAGTCACCCAACACTTACGCGGGGAAATAATTACACCGACGTCTGCCACGGCGCACGTACGGTGAAGTTTTGATGTTCACGATGTCGTTGACGGCGAGAGCGGCTTGGCGGGGTTCGGCACCGACGAGGTTGAGGCACTTGCGCACGTTGCACATTTGGCGGAGAAAGGGCAGTGCGGAAACGCAATGACCCGTTCTTCGGCGGGAAAAGCTTGGTAGGCCTAGACGGGGGTTTCGCAGTGAGTGAGGTGGTCCTGCGCCGGGAGATCTGGTGTAATCAAGGCCTCCTGCGAGATCTCTCCGTGGCAGTCCTCCTGTGGCCTGTCCCTATCCTGTTCCTGATGGCACTACTGCGGTCTTGGGTGCGGCTGATCATGATGCTTGCGCCTACATTTACACGGATAGATCGGGTGCACGTGGGGAGATGCCGACGGAGCAGCGTCGCTCTGCTTTGGCAGTTGGAACTAGGAAGAAAGCGGACAAGGTTGTCGGCTCTAGCTCTACCCCAGTGAGCACACCCCAAGCTACCCACGGGAAACAACAAGCTGTTTTCTGAGAAACAAGGGGTATAGGCAATCCGGCAATTGTTCGTATTCCTGAACAGGGTCATCACAGGAGAAATGATGCGGAGTTTGTCTGACACGCGGAGTCGCTTCCGAGAACCGCGAGACAGCGCAACGAGCGAAGCAACAACTCGAATGTGTGCACTTGTCAGGTTCGTTCAATCAAGTTGAACACGATGACATGACTTGAACAAAGTGCTCTCGCTTGAGATAAAGACATGACGGGGCAATTGGCGCCGGTCCAGACCCCGTGACTGCTTGGCCGCGGCCTGTCCCCTGTCGCTCGGGAAAGCCGAGATAGCTACCGTACGGCACAGCGGACTCGAGGACTTTGGGGGCGGGGGAAGAACCGTGGAGGTCGATGCCAGAGACGTCATTCCACCCTCCTGCAACTTGCCAGTCTTTGATCAAGGCGGCGCAACTTCTTGCCGAAACCAGCCCTACCATGTAATCCGGTTCTGCCGGCTCGTTTTCTATCCGTACCGCTCGGGTGCACAAATCTGACTTGCGCACTTCAATTTAACTAAGTAAGTTCGCGCCAAAGGGAGGAAGGATGTGTAAGTGGGACAAGACGGTGGGTGGTAGGCCCGGTGCACGCTGGTTGCAGTCCACGTGCGCCAAGACGGAAACAGGTTTCAGGATTATGTATCGCAATAAACTGCTCGAGAGTATAATAGTTCGTCCGGGTCACCCATCGATGATCTCACATGCAGCTCCGCGGAGGTATGCTGAGCTCGTTCGTTTCTTCGTACATGTTAATAACCTTCACTCCAACGCCTTTTTCGTCAGTCTTCAGCGGCTTCGCAATCCACTACACTTGGAGTCTGGCACGACAAGATAATGCATCCTCCTGCGTCCCTCGCGGCCGCCGCGCTCGCCCTGGCCTGCCTATCGGCAGCGGCCCCACTCGAGCGCCGATGTTTCACCGCCGAGCTACCGACCAACCCGGAGCAGATCCGCCTTGTGGAGCAACAAGCTCATGGGTCACTACCTAATTCCGCACCGCCAGCGAAGTTGGAACCCAGCAGCCTGACTGCTTTCCAACTCATCCAGTTCAACGAACAATTCGAAGTCGCCTTCTTCTCGTCCATGTTGGAGAATGTCACCGCAGGAGGGCCAGGTTGGGAGACTTCGGAGAAGGACAAGCTAGTCGATGCCCTAAAAGTCGTCGTTGCGGTAGGTCGTCCTCGTGTTCGTATCGGAATCCCATCTTTCTGACGTGCGCGACAGCAAGAGAAGCTCCACGCATTGGATGCGAAGGGCGTCTTGGACCACTTCAAGGCGTTCTCGCCGCCCCCTTGCCAGTATCAGTTCCCGACCAGTACCTTAAAGGAGGCTGTTGGTCTTGCCGAAACCTTCACGTCTGTCGTGCTTGGCACTCTCCAAGATGCGAGCCAGCTCCTAGCCAAGAACGGCGATTCGGGTCCAGTCCGAGCGGTGGCCTCTGTGATCGGCCAGGAGGGCGAGCAAAACGGCTTCTACCGCAGCATCCTCGCTCGCACCCCTTCTTCTCAGCCGTTCCTCACGACCTCGATCGCACCCTTTGCCTTTTCAGCACTACAGTCCTTCGTCGTGAAGGATTCCTGTCCTTTCAAAATGTCCGAGATCGATATCCCGACGTTTGCGCCTCTGAACTGCGAGCAGATGGCCAAGGCCGGGGAAGTCGAAGCCAAGGATCAAATGCTTTCTTTCAACGTCGACCTCAGAGAAGTCGTGACTGCGGGCAGATTCCTCGGCAAGGACCCCGGCAGTCTTTTCGTCACTTATCTCAGTGGTGTGAACACGCCCTTGAGCGTACCTGTCAAGAACGGGAAATGGGAAGGCGCCAGGATCGATTTCGAAGCTGATTTTCCCTTCGAGAAAAACAGTATGTGGGGGCTGTCTATCGCCGCGCTCACCTTTGAGGGCAACTTCAAGAGCCCCGATGACGTTGCGAAGGCGACCCTTGCTGGACCCAGTCTAATCCAGGTCAACAAATAAGAGCGGGCTTATCTGTTGTTTCTTGTCGTTTTTGAAAAGCATCAGGGCAAGCGTATGATAGTAGAAGTCTTGGAAGATATCCCATACGAGGGAGTTTCTTGGCGTTATACACAGCATAGATTAGCCTTTGAATTCAAGTACATATTCGCCCAAACATATCTCTCAGCCTGTCCACATATTTTCGGTGTGCCAAACGTCAATTCGCTCAGAGCCCGCCTGCAGACATATCCGTGGCGTTACGAATCCGGCTTCTACACGGCTTGAACAAGCCTTGCCGAAGCGGCATGGAACTACGTGACTGTGTTCTGCGTAGGGAGCGTGTATCACTGTCTGTGCGGAAATTTCCGTCAAACTTCGTTGGTAAACACCTAGAACAGACCCTTCATGATTGATGACGCTACAGTGGATATCGGAAGAGATGGGATGATGAGCCCCTTGCCGTCCACGGATGCCCCTTACAATATTTCGACTCAACGCACGACCTGAATAGGAAATGCTTGATTCAATCCCGAATACGACATCATGTTAGCTCGTGTCCTCCATCACTGGGGCCTGGTGACTGGTTTGCCACCATTGCTTCGAAGAAATTCCATGCCCACACGTTGGCATGTGGCCCGTCCCATCGCCGAGGACAACGGGTGTTCAGGATCCCTTCACTGGCGATATCTTGGAATGTCTGTCAAGATCGGAGGCTTGGCGGGACTGCAAGAAAACCATGCAGAAAATGAAAGCGATTCCCCATATGAGATACTCCCCTAGTCGTAGCGCACGGAGAAGCACTTGCGACAAACTTCGTCTCAGGTATTACCAACACTTCGGATTCAAGGGTACCAACGATAGTTCGGACGCTTCCTATAGGTCTAATCGGCGGAGGCATGCAACAGGATAGCCTTGCATGTCCAGGAAACAAGGTCCGGCATCGCACCTCCGAGGGGCTCCGGTAAACGGTCTCCCCCGATTGGGGCAAGATCAGGAACAGAGTTCAACCTTGCTCGAAAGCTAGATCTATGGTGAAAACCTTATTTCATTAATCGAAATTGTGACATCAGTGCGTTGGCAGATGAACCCTATGATTTGGCAGTTGCCTTTTCAGTCTTTCCATCCTTCCATCCTTCTTCCAGCGGGATTGAGAGAGGAGAAGCCAAAGCCGTCTGGACAAGGGGTTAAGTGAGGGGTCAACACAGAGTTTAAAAAAAAAAAAAAAAAAAAAGATCAGGCGATTATTCGCTACCGGAATCAGCAGGAGGACACAATAATCGTCAAAGACTCCCGAGTGGGTGTGGAAATCCTTGAACCTCGTATCTTAGACGAAGTGAAAAGCATGTGTTGACTCTTGAGTCGATTGCCTGTTATTTGCCGGCATTGAGAAATCCCTCCAACCGGGGAAGTCTCCAGCTTTGAAGAGGGAGATGATCCAAACGCTTCTTCGGCTATCGGCTGACGTTAATCATGATTCGTGCCCATCATAGAATAGGCCGAGTCATTTTGGCGGTAGGTCTGCGACAAATATTGGCCTGTAGGCTGTGTCAAGTCTACATCGCAATGAGCTAATCAAGGATCAAATTTCGGGATCGCCTCCTGGGAATTTTGATTGCTTCTTCTTTTTTCTTAGTCAGGGGACTTCCCAGGGCAAATGCAGGGAAGGCGGCAGCAGACCGCACTCATATGACCTAAGGGGTGCCGAATGGCGTTCAAGAGCTCGAGAATGACCCTTTTTCTCCGCCGTACGCTGCCTGCGTATACACAGTATCTTCTTCTAGTGCCTTTTTTGCCACCTATATTTAGCTATGTAGGGGTAATTACACTTTCATGTATAAATTAAACCTATATTATATACTCTACTATATATAATATACTTTATATAATACTTAGAAAGCTATTACTACTTTCTTCTCTCGTATATCTAAGAATCTTAGGAGTCGATATAAAATGTAAATAACGGCAAAGCTGATCCAGCGAACTATTATAGGTCAACTTCATCCTATCTTCGCCGACTGACATCAAGCATTAAACTGGTAACGCGCTCGTCGTCTGTTTGAACATTTGGGCTAATCAGACATGAGCCGCATCCACGCATGTCGGCGCTTCCACACTTCAGCTGAGATATTGCTGCCAAAAAGTCGTCAATTTCCAGATCGCGCTACGTGAGCACTAACTCACTTGATGAAGTACCAATCCAGCATGAAGTAGAAGGACTTCAACTGTGAAAGTCAAGAGTTGTAGATAAATACTTGCGCAACATTATAAGCCACGCGTGGCCTCAACCGCGGGACATTGAACACCATAGTTGCAACGATGAGAAAACAAATCTCCTGCGGATGTCACCATGTTTTGTCGCAATCTCCTTCAAAGACCTCTCTGCAAGAGAAAATCACAGTCGGAAGAGCAAGCGAGCGACATTTGGAGACCGCGGAAATGGAACGCCCATCTGGCGTGGGAGTCCCGTCTTGGAGCTACCTGGATAGCGATGATGCCCGCAGTACCGACTTTGCGCACGCATTGTGTCTCTTCCTTCCAGTAATTTGGCTTTTGGGGCTTGCCGACTGATCCCAGTGCCACTGTTAATCTTCGCCTCAAGATCATAACTATGCTCCAAACGCTTCGCCGCATGCAGGCGCTCCAACATTGATTCTACCGATATCCGAAAAACAGTGGGATGTGCGCTGCTCCACAAATTGATGAAGGTAGACAATGCGCACAAGTAGGCAAGCGGGAACGCCTTCACCTCAATATTCGGTTAAAGAATGAATGTAGCCTAGAGATTCAGTGATTTTCATTGCACTGCTAGGAAATCCCCATAGATAAACGTGCTTTTCATTCTGCGGTTTGCTGCGTGAATAGAGACTACGGATGTCCATGCAATTTCAGAAGCCACCTGCTGTTTTCCTGTCGCGATTTCTTCATGAATGTCACGTCATTGACATGGGTACGCTCTGTCCAAGACTACCAGTGACTTCGCGAGTCGATGGTTTCTGTTCCGTTCCTTCTGTTCGGCGAAGGGACCGGCCCGTTCCGATCGATGCCTTCGCCGGCTCCGGGTTCCCCGACAGCACACCAAAATGTCAAGCTTAATTCTTTGCGGAAACGATCACCTATTTCCCACAAACCGCAAGCTTGATTTGTCCCACGATGCTACGTCTTGGCCTGCGTTATGTTTCCGCTCGTACTCCATATGCTCGAATCGTCAGTTCCATCAGCAGCAGGCAAGAGCGCCAAGCAAAAGCTCTCCGGACCGCTAACTTCCCCGCGCTGACAATCCGGTGGTAAAGCTGAATGCAACTCTGTCAACGCATGCAGACTCCTAAGCGCTCGGATGCTGCTACACCGAATAGGTAGACATTCGGTCGCCTAAGTCGTTTGCTTGGTCTTGGTCTCTGCAAAGATAACGTCATGTGCTTCTACGAGTCTGGTGATGTAGACATGGCCAAGAAATCACGGAGGAAGTTGAACAATACAAATACCAGGAGGACGGCTGCCTTTGTCCCATAATTCGGGAGGGAATGATCTGGGTAGCACCTTCTCAACAGACCTCAGCTGAACGCTAGCATAACCGACGTACGGCCAAGTCAACATGCGTTCACTCAACATTGTCTCGGCGGCATTTCTCGCTGTTGAAGGCGCGAAGGCCGCACTCAGCATTGTCCCCGGAGCAACTTGGACCGCTGTAAGTGCATGGATGATGTCTTGTAGCAGTCAATATGCCCTAACGGTTGATGACAGACAAACACTGGGGAGCACGTCCAGGCTCACGGAAATGGCATCATGTACGCGGTCTCCCTTTGAAGTATTGACCTTTCGGCCGCTGACTTTGAAAAGTGAAGAAAATGGGGTCTACTACATGATTGGTGAAGAGAAGACCGATGGCTCAGCGTTTCAGGCAGTCAACTGCTATTCCTCGACGAACTTGATCGAATGGAGCTTCGAGGGACGTCTGATCTCCCGCACCGAGGAAGAGGGAGACCTGGGCCCGAACCGAGTTATTGAAAGGCCCAAAGTGATCAAGAACGACAGTACTGGCAAATACGTCTTGTATCTTCACATCGATTCCTCGGACTACAAGGACGCCCGTGTCGGCGTTGGAATTGGCGACAGTGTTTGCGGAGAGTACGAGTATCTCAGGAGCTTCCGCCCTCTCGGCTTCCAGAGTCGCGACATTGGAGTTTACAAAGACGACGATGGCAAGGCCTATCTCTTGAGCGAAGACGTGAGTTCACCCTTATTCTCAGGTTTGATCTGAGATTTTCTGATCATTTGTTAGCGAGAGTACGGGACTCGCATTATCAAGCTCACAGACGATTACCTCGATGTTGACGAGGTTACCTTTGGATGGGAGTACTTCGCCGAATCCCCCGCCCTTGTCAAGAGAAATGGCATTTACTACATCTTTGGCTCTCACCTCACGGGATGGAACCCTAATGACAATGTGAGTCAGTTTCCTTCCTAGACGTGTTCACGGTCATTGAAGGCCTTGCAGGTATACAGCTACGCCGAGTCCCTTTCCGGGCCTTGGTCCAACTGGACCGAGTTCGCCCCTGTGGGATCCAACACATACGATAGTCAGGTCAGCTTTGTTCTGCCACTAGGAAATGACAAAGCCGTCTACATGGGTGACCGCTGGCACTCGACAAATCTGGCTGCAAGCACCTACATCTGGCTTCCTCTAAACTTCGATGGCACCACCGTCACTCTAGATTGGCACGACTCCTGGACGGTCGATGTGGAAGCCGGTACTTGGTCCGAAGCCAAGCCTACGACCGAACTCGAGGGCGAGGACTCTGAACTCTCCAACGGTGCTCGCATCGTCGACTGCTCTCAGTGTAGCGGTTCCTCGGCTGCTGGGTACCTTGGCGGCGATGACGATGGCACGGCCAGTTTCGCTTTCGATTCAGCTGCCGCTGATCGCGTAACTCTCATTGTCAAGCACAAAAACGGCGACACGACCTCCCGCCACGCCGCTGTCTCCGTCAACGACGAGGAACAAAACGTGGCTTTCCTCGCAACAAACCATCACCCCGATAGAGCAGGCAGCAGCGCCGTTCATGTAGACATAAAGGAGGGCGCCAACACTGTCAAATTTTCCAGGTCGGAGGAATGGGGTCCTGACGTCGATCAGCTGGTGGTTCCTCAGCTGTGACGAGGCGCGCTCATGTATTTGGCAAAAGTCTCAGTCTCTCCTAACTCCAAGCAAGAGATGAATTGAACAGAGTGTCTCCAATGAGCAAGCTTTTATTCAGCTTGAACACCAGCCTTTCTCAAGCTTTAGAGACGCCGAATTTCTCTAATTGACTGAACGTCAGTACTGATTTGCTGTCGAGAACCGTCATTTCCATCTAAAATCCATCATTTGGGCGACATGCTGCTTACATGTAGTAATTGTGCAATTAAAACCGATGGCTGTCAAGCTTGTGCTGGCAACATGCCTCTACGAACAGGTTAAAATTCGAGCCTTAATCCAGACTAATCTGTCGAGGACGGGACACCGAAGTATCGTGAGTCTAGTGCGAGGCGCGTCAAACGCGTAGCGATAACAAATTTTCCATTTCCGCCAGCATTGATGGGGTTTCCGAAAAACACATAAAGTTATAAAACTCCCGCCTAGTCGTAACGCATAAAGAGTCGACAGGTTGATAGCCAGTGTTGAGAAACGTCCTATAGGGCCACATTTATAGTTACTAAAGAGCTTATTCTATTATAACGAGAATAGCTATACTATAGTCGCTTATAACCATAGTTAGAGGAATAACCGCTAGAAAAAGGTCGCTCTAGAGCTAATATTAGTTATATACTATACTAAGAATAGGTAATACTAAAGGTATTATAATATACCCCCCTAGATATAGTAATAGCTAGAAAAAGCGCCTAACTACGTAGTATCCCTTAAAATACCTAAATATAAAGCAATATATCTATAAATAACCTATTAATAAGCCTATTTATAAAAGAGATAATAAAATAAAGTTATTTATATTAAGTATAGGCGAAGTATAGATAGTTATAGTTTTCTACTTTTATAACTATTATTATTATTATTATAATACCCTTTATTTACTAACTCTTACTAATAGTAATAGAATCTATTATCTCTTATTAACTTAAGTAGGGTAGCTATTATTATATTAACTCTAAATAAAATAACCTAGCTACCCTCCTACCTTTTTAACTCTTCCCTATATATAATTTAATAACTATATATATATCTAACTTTAGTTCTAGTAATTACCTTATTATATACGTGCGTATATACTTATATTATATATTAATCTTAAAGCTATTATAATATACTAATATATTTATAAATACCTCCTAAAAAGAAGACTAGTTAGGCTATAGCCCTCGAGAAGGTATATACTACTAAAAGTAAGAATAAAGCTAGGGGTAGAGGGGCGCGCCCTCCTCCCCTAGAGAGTAATAATAAGGTTATATATATATTATTCCTTCTTATTATTAATATATAATATACTAA
>JAVHLU010001523.1:0-29079 GCA_036785755.1 Colletotrichum ledebouriae
ATGAAATAAATATAATATAATATAATATAATATAATATAATGAAATAAATATAATATAATATAATGAAATAAATATAATATAATATAATATAATAGAAGAGCTATATAATAGAGGTTAATTATGTAATATAGTATTTTATAGTGCTATTAGTACTGTCTATACTATTTAAAGAAACCTCTAGAAAGCTATAGAAACTTATTAAGTTTACTACCTCGAATAGAGTTAAACCTTAGATAAATTAAGGTTATACTTTTACTTAATAAAAACCCTAATAAGGAAATAAGTGCAGAAGCTTCATAAGCAGCTTATATAACCAGAGAAGGCTCTAGAAAGTAAGGCTTAAGTATAAGTAACTAGCCTAATCCCCTAGAATACTCTCTCTCTCTTACTCTCTTACTTAGAGACTTTAATACTAAGTTATTTCATACCTATTATTTTCCCTTAAACTATCGACTACGCAGCGTAACCTAAAATAACATAATATAATATATAAATATATAAATAATAAGCTATATATAAATAAATATATACCTTACGGGGGGGGGTATAAGAATACCGAAAGTATATCTTAGAATTTCTATTATAATCTTAGAAAGGTTAAGTAAAATTTAATAAATACCTATAGTATATATAGTTAAAGATCTATATAATATATCTTTACTAATCCTTTAAGAACTATGAAACATAAAATAATAACTATAAAAGTATTTTCCTCAGGGAATAAATACTTTACAAATCTATATAAATTCTAATAATATTAAGAACCTTTTATGTATATAAATATATCTTAATAATCCTTAGCTTTATAGCTATAAATCTATAAATCTTATGTACGGACTATAGTGATCTAAGCACGATTCTGCTTAATAAGCTTAATAATTAGCCGCTTAGTAGCTACGTTTCAGAATATCTTACCCCTTACTTATTGAGGGTAGGATTTATAACTCAGAGATAATATTATTAATATTTAACGATTTCTCTATCGATTTATTCCAGGAAAAATATTCCCTTATACTTAAACTTATTAGCCTTTATCATAATATTACTCAGCCTATTAATATTTATTATTTAGGCTGTTTTACCGTCCCTTTCACTATTTATATACCTATATAGCTATATTACTATTAATAGTTAGGTTATAAAACTCTAAAGTAGTTATAGATATATATTAGTTACCTAAGGGGATTTTAAACTTAGTAAATAATATACTATACTTAAAGTTATCCTATGAAAATATAGTAATAGTAATCCTTCTTAAACTAGAGCCCTAGCTTATCTAATATACTACAGGCTATATATAAATCTATTCCTCTATTAAACTAACCTAACTATATAAGCGCTAACTAATAGGAGCTTTTAGAGTTATTAAGGAGCTCCTATCTTATAATACTAGATATTAAGGTCTTATATTACCTTAATAAAACGCTAATTACTAATCTAACCTTATATAGAGTTATAGTAAAAGTAGTACCTAGTTATCTAGTTTATAAAGGTTATAGACTAGTAATAATTACTATAGTTTAGTAAAAAGAAAGCTATAGTAATATCTAAAAGGTTTATTACTTCTACTCTCTTAGGTACTATAAAAGCGTTATTAATTTCTTTCCTAAGTTACTAAGCTAGTTTATAGATTAGGGTATAGATATTATAAGGGTAGCTTTTAATTTTAAATATAAAAAGGGCTGTAACTTCCTGATTATCTAACTCTTTTTACTTTATTAACTTCCCTTATATTTTATAGAAAGCTAATAAGTATTTTACCTAAGCTAAAGTCTTAATAAATAACCCTCTTCTATATTAAGCTATTACGTAATTTATAATCTCTTAACTCTATTATATATATTATAGGACTACTAGTATAGGTTTACCTTTATTTAGTATAGGGCTCCCTTTAGGTCTCTTAGTATTAAATACTACTAAGGTATTAGTAGGGTTAAATATAATATCTCTTAGGGTAATAAGGGCTAAGTAGAGTAATATAAATAGTTCTATAAGCCTAGGGTAGTTAAAGTGCTCTATAAAGTTAATAGGTTACTATAAGCTATAATCCTTCTTATATTTCTTATATTTCTTCTACTAATTCCTTCTATCTATATTCTAGATATTTAATTACTTTAATAATCCTTCCTACCTATCTAACTCCTTTAAATTAGAAGGAATTATAAGGCTAGTCTATAAATTAATACCCTTAGGCATTAGTAAGTTAATATCTATTCTATTTAGAGAGGAAACCTTTAGATCTATATATTAAAGGGTATACCTAGCTATTTAATATTTAATATCCTTTTAAGTTATATCCTTCCTAATTCACTCTTCCCTTATCTTAAAGAACTAATTATAGGGAAGTCTATTTACTTTTAGTTAGACTTAGTATTCTTCTAGAGATAATTTATTAGAGAAAGCTATTAATAAATAGATAATTTAAGCTTAATACCTTGTTTTAATAGGCTCTCTTAGTAGTACTAGGCTTTTAATTTATATACAGAACCTATATTAGTTAATAAAATATAAACTAGAAGCTTATAATAGAGGGTTTATATATTAAAGCTTAATAAGGTATAATTATCTTATTAAAACCTCTCTTATATTACTTTCTAAGAAAAGCCTTATAGTAATAAGTTTCAGAATCTATAGTTATCCTTCTACTCCCCTTCCTAGTTATTAACTATTATAGAACTAGTTTCTCCTATCTTATAAATTAATTAATAGATCTATAATAATTGCTTTAATAAACCTAGGCGCTTATAAGTAAATAAGAAGTATATTAAGGGACTTAGCCTTAATTTAGATAGTTATAAGATCGCTTATATCTCTATCTTTAAAGTTATTTTCTATAACTCTAACTATATTATAATAGAGTAGTTAGCTAGGCTTAGTAAGCCTTATAAGGTAATAAGTAATTACTAAGATATCTTTAGTATATATTAGAGTTATTAACTTAAATATAGTAATAATATTAAATATATTAGCTATAACTTACTATAAGTATAAAGAGCGAATTATCTTCTCTATATCTTCTAAGGTTTTATTCTAATAATTAATAAGGCTATACTTTAATACTATATTAAAAGGGTCTATCTAGCTAGAGATATTATTCTTTCTAAGTAGAGGGAGTATTCTATATTTAATTAGCTAGGGGTAGTAACTAAGCTTATTAAGAGGTCTAAAGCCTAGGAAATCTCTATTACTTTATTCCTATACTTAAAATTTACTTATATTTAGTTTATTTAATATAGGCTTAGTTAATAGCTTAATATTAAGGATAAGAAGGTTTAAGGATCTTAACTCCTAGATATAAATATCTAAGGCTTTATTATTATAAGAAATAACCTTTCTTATTATAATATACTAAAAGAAAGGTTAATAAAAAGTAAGTATAAGTAGTTTATGAACTAAAGAGTTAAATAGAAATAAAGTTAGAAGTATAGAAGGAGCTATAATATAATAGTTAATATTATATAATTAATAGATAAATTAGGCTTAAAAGTAAGAATATATATATAGAAGAGAGAGAATCTAGAGGGTTTTAAGGGTTAGGAGTATATTTTTATATCTACTAATTACCTCTATAATATAATAATTTATTAGTAGCTTATAAAAGGAATAATAAACTCTCCTCCCTTACCCTGCTTAGCTTTAATAAACTAAACTAAACTTAGGCTAAAGAACTTATAATAAATAGAATAATAAATTAGAATAGTTATATATAGGGAAAGAATAAAGGAAATAATAATTAGTAATAGGTATTAAAACGAGTAATCTACTTATAAAACTAAATAAATATCCTCTTCTATTCTCTAATATTTATTTCTCTTCTTATAATAACTATCTCTATCTAATTACTTAATCTTAACCTAGCTTTTTTATACTTTCTCTCTTATATTTATAAACTACTTCTTCTTATTATAACTAATTATAATTTCCTTATCTTAGGTATTAAAAATACTAATTAACCTCGCCCTTATTATCTCTTATTAGTAATAACTCTCTAAGTCTTTAGACTTAATATCCCTATACTTAAAAGAAAGAAAAATAATATACCTCTTTTTATTTAGTATTTTAATAATTAACTTTAGGTATTCCTTCCCCTCTTTATTATTATCCCTATACCTTCTAGCTAATAATTATAATTCTTAACTAGCTATAAGCCTTACTTAGCTTTAACTTAATATCCCTACTAATAAATAATTAGAAGTAGCCTTTATATTATAGATATTCCCTAATAGAATTACTAAAGTAATAAGGCTAGCTTTTTAAAAGGCTTATTTTAGTAAATAGAACTTTAAATAAATATTTAGAATAACTAAGGGGTTTAAAGACTTCTATTATTAAGTCTTTATTTATACTTCTACTACTTTCCTTAATAAATTCTAAGAGATAAAGGTCTTTTAGTATATAGTAGCTATATATAGCTTATTTATTTAATCCTAAGGTAGTTATAATATAGTACCCTATATCTATTATAAGGAGTAGGCTTATGTTACTAGGAACCCTATAATTAGTACTTATATCTATAAACTATACTTTAAATATATCTCTATACTAGGTACTCCTTATATTAATTACTTCTTCTATAAAACTTAAGGGAGTTACTTATGTAGTAATTTAAATATTTATTTATACTATAAGTATAAAACTAAGTATAATAATAAGGTAAGGAGGAGTAGAGAGTTTAATAATATTAAAGAAATTCTATAGTCCTAAATCCTAGTATATACTATAATTACTATTATAACTAAGTTTAACTTCTTACTTCTTTATAATAAACTTTATTATTAATAGGCTGAGGAATAATACCCTAAAGCTAGCTTTATATATTCTTATTACTTCTTTATAATAGGGCTACTTCTAGAGTTTAACTTTATAGAAATTATAAACTAGTTAGGGGTTTATATTTTAAATTAAGGAAGGAAGATAAGATTTCTAAATATATTTATATAAAATAAGGGGGGGCGTAAAAGAAGAAAAAGGGAATAGGATATTAATTAAATTAGGCCTCTGGCCACTGCATAGTGATTTTACCTACTTAAGTGTAATAGACCTTCTAACTCCGCGCCTCCTAATAATACATAGCCTTCGGTTATATGATCTTACTAACTACCTTTCCTAACTATAGCTACACATATACGTACCCGTTATACTAGATAGCCTTACGATCTTTAACTATATATTAATAATCACGTAGTTTTTAATTATTTAATAGATTATATAACTATCGACTTTTCCTCTCGCGCACTACCCGCGCTGCTAATACTACCCCTATTACTGCTTTATCCGCTAGTCGTTACTATCTTTGTAGCTATGCCGTTATTAGCAACGCTCTCCTTATATTAAAGTAGTTAACGCAAGCTATACTTACTAACCCCTAAGGGGCCTAGGCCGCCTCTACCTTAATAGTACAGAGGACCTGCTCGAAGAAGGGCTACTCTATAGGGTATATAATAACCCGCCTAGCTTCTACTACTAAGTCTACTTACATAGCTATAATATAATAATAAGTATCCTCTCTAGGGGTATTAATAAGAGCTCTCTTAAGAGCTATATTAATAATATACTCTCTATATATAATAGAGTAGTTAAAAAAGGAGTGGGTTTTATTAATTATATTAATATTAAAGTCTCTAATAAGCTCTCGTATATTATTAGTATTAAAGAGTATACCTCGCGTAGGCTTAGCATTTTTATATATAGGGTCTAATATTAATATAGTTAAGAAATAAGGATAAGGAAGAGGGAGAGGTATAACACCTTACTCGTAGAGCTTCTTATACTTCTAGCTATAAGAACCTCTTAGGAAAGACCTCTTTAGTTAAGGAGTTACCTCTCGTATAGTAGCGTTCACCTTACTAGAAGGTCGACCTTTGAGGTTAAGGAGTTATCTTATATAGTGGCCTTTCTAGGCTATGAGAGCCTTAGTAGCCCGTTTAGCTCCGATATAATTAGCCCTAGTATAGCGCGCATCCGACTTTATAATATTTAGAGGGTTTACTTATAAGTAATAGAAATATATAAGGTTCTTATATTATTTTCCTTAACTAGTAGAGGGTATAGGTTAATATACCTATATAGTATTTCCTGGATTATGCTTATAAACTAGGTGAATTTATTATAGTCTTTTTGCAAAGGGGCTATAGCGAAATTCCGAACTTAATTAATTAAATTACAATAAGAAATCGAGGCGCATAATATATAAATAGGTTTATAAAACTAAATTTAAAGTATATCTAAGTATAAAATTAATAAAATCCCCTATATAAGTATTCTTCTGTTTCTCTTTAGTAATAATAGCGCTATAATATAAGATTAGTAATAATCTTATTAAGAAGGGGGGGGGGGGGGGGGGGTAGAGGTAGGAAGGGTCTATTAATATACTCTCTAGGGGCTAAGAACTACCGTTTTAATACCCTCTTTCTCCTTCTCCTCTTCTCGTTTATCTTGTAGTTATTAATCTTATATTTATGTAATAAGAGGGGCTTTTAGCGTTATTACTAGAAAGTTAAGGGTTTTATATATCCCAAGGCTTAATAACCTTATTATGATTTCTAATAGATATTAAAGTTATTAATAGATATTAAATTAAGTAATATCTAAGTTATTATTATATTAAATAGTAGCGAGGAGATGTATTTAAATAAGTAGGGAGTTATTAATATTATCTCTTACCCTTATTCCTAAAGTTTAGGAGTATTATCCCTAGAATCTTAAACTATTAAAATAAGAGATATAAAGAAGAATAAATAGAAATAGGTCTATAAATTATTAATTAAATTAAGTTATAATAAAAGAAATAGTATATATCTTTTAGTTTCTTTATCTTAATATACTCTTTCTCCTTCCCCCTTATTATCTTAGGAATTTTAATAACTAGTTATTATTTAGCTTTTAAAGCTTTAATTACTTTCTTTAAATCTTTTATATATTATTTTAATTATATTACTAATTATAATAAATCCTTCTCTTTATCTTAATTACTTTCCCTAAGTATTATTAGTTCCTCCTCCTCTTTCTTAGGTATATAATTATTATACTATTCATTTCCTAGTATTAAGAAGACTTTTATTAGGTTTCTTTCTAAATTAGATCTATAAATATCTAAATTACTTAGTTCTTAATATCCTTTAGGAGCTTAAATAGATTTATAAAGCTAGTTTCTATTAGATATCTTTCTAATAACCTTATTACTTCTTAAAGTTACTAATTAATATAATAAAGTATTTAAAGCTTATAATAAGATATTATAAGGGCTTTACTATTAGTATTTAAGCTTCTTACTAAATAACTTATTAATAGATCCCTTAATATTAAATACTAGTATTAGATTATTTACCTTAAGCCTCTCTTTCTCTGTTATCCTCTTATAATAACTATTATAATATTCTATAGGTTTCTTATATTAACTCTTAATTATCCTTCTAGCCTATTCCCTATTTTTATTAAGTTATAAGAAGGCTTATAAATATATTTAAACCTCTTCTTCTTTAATTATTATTCAATCCTAACTAAGAACTCTCTTAGTTAGTATTAGGGTCTTAATAGGGGTATTAAGTTTAAATCTATATAGAAAAATAAAAAGAGCTAAAACTAGTTAAAGTATAAATACTTAATTAGTTTATAAAGAGGGTAATAAGAAGATATAATTAAGGGTTAATATCTCTCTCTTCTCTAGTTTATATTAATAATGTATAAGTAATTAACTAATAATTAGTTTTAACTACTCTATTAGCCCTTAGACTATATATAGATATTACCTTGCTCCTTATACTATACTTCTTGATAAACTTAATAATAATATTCCTATTCTCTAGGCTTCTATTTATAATAGAGTTATTATATAATCTATAGTAATAAAAATCTCTTCTTAAATAAAGTTTAAAACCTTAGCTAAAGTTACTCTCTTGAGCTAGTAAGCCTTAGGATATCCTATAAGTAGATCCCTTACCCCTATAAGATATTACTTACTTACTTTCTATATATTTAATAAGATCCTTATAAAGAGTAGTCGCTTTAGTAAGCTATAAGTCCTTATATTATCTATATATTAAGCTCTCCTCCTTTAGTAATTAGGGTAACGTCTTAGGGATTTACTAATTTATATATATATACTAGCCTATCTTTAGTAATTAAATAGTCTTCTAGCTATAGCTTACATATTTTAATAACTACTCTCTTTATAAGCTCTTATAATTAGCTTCTTTTACTATTGAGGATTATTAATAACTCGTTATAATATTAGCTTTTAATTTATTAGTTTAATAAGAAGTAAGTAATTTTAAACATAATAATTTAACGCTCTAGTCTTAAAGATATACTACCTTACTAGTTAAATCCCTAGAGGGCGTCTTTATATTATTAAATAATAAGTAATTTATTATAAATATATTAAATTAGTCTATAAACTATTAAGAAATATATCCAGGATTTATATTATATTACTAATAACCTCTATATCTCCTACCAAGACCTCCTCTATATATTACTTATTACTATATTATTAAGCTTAATTAAATAAGAAACTAGCCTCTATATCTATAAAGAAGATTTATAAATCGATCTAGGAGTTAATTTCCCCCTTAGCGTCTTTATTAATAATATTAAAAAGACCTTAGGGTTTTTATAATAAGTTAATTATTATAATATTCTAGGTATTATGAATATCTTATACTTTAAAGTTAAATATTTAAATCTATATAATCTAGTAAATAGTAAAAGCTCCTAGGAGGTCTATAGCTACTCTATTCAGTTATATAACTAGTATCTAAGTATTTATCTCTAAGATAAAGTATTATTTATTTGAATAATTATACTCTCTTTAAGGCTTTTAGAATATTATATAGCTCCTTTTTTTTAATATTATATAATAGCTCTAGCTCTAATTAAATACTACTCTTAAAGCGAGAAACTATATACTAGGTATTAATAAATTATCTTAGGACTCCGCTCTATCCTATATTACTAGTATTAATAGTAAAATAGATATCTCCTCCTCTAAAGTTATAATTTATAAAAGAAAGAATTAAAGCTTCTATAAGTATTATTTTTAAGGTATTTATAGCTATTTACTACTTCTCCTCTTAACTAAAAGAAGTATCCTTCTTAAATAAGTTAATAAGTAGCTTTATAATAATAAAGTAGTCCTTTACTTAGGATCTATATAACGTTATAATCCCTAGGAAAGCCTTAACTCTATTAAATTAGTATAAGTAGCCTATTTATAGATCTTAACTAACTTTACTTCCTCTAGATAACACCTATTAGTATAATAAATAAAGCTAATAATTATCACTACTTCTCAAGCTTATTATAACTTAACTACTATTACTATATACTCCGCTAGAAGTCGTTACTATCTTTATAGTCCTCTTGTTCGATCGGGTTAGCTAACGCCTTCGCAGCTATATTATTATTAGCAACGCTCTCTCTATTTAGCGCAAGCTAGACTCACTAACCCCTAAGGGGCCTAGGCTACCTCTACCTTAATAGTATAGAGGACCTATTTAAAGAAGGGCTACTCTATAGGGTATATAATAACCTATATAGCTTTTATTACTAAGTCTACTTACTTAGCTATAATATAATAATAATTATCCCCTCTAGGGGTATTAATAAGACCCCTCTTAAAAGCTATATTAATAATATACTCTCTATATATAATAGAGTAGTTAAAAAAGGAGCGGGTTTTATTAACTATATTAATACTAAACTCTCTAGTAAGCTCTTATATATTATTAATATTAAAAGGTATACCTTATATAAGCTTAGTATATTTATATATAAGGTCTAGTATTAATATAGTTAAGAGATAAGGATAAGGAATAGGGAGAGGTATAAAGCCCTACTTATAGTAATAGAGCTTCTTATATTTCTAACTTTAAGAACCTCCTAGGAAAAACCTCTTTAGTTAAGGAGTTATCTCTTATATAGTAGTATTTATAATACCTTACTAGAAAGTTAACTTTTTAAGTTAAGGAGTTATTTTATATAGCTTTTATAATACCTTACTAGAAGGTTAGCCTTTTAAGTTAAGGAGTTATCTTATATAGTACTTTTTATAGCACCTTACCAGAAGGTTTAGCAAGGGCGTTACTACGAGAGCCTTAATAGCCCGTTTAGCTCTAATATAATTAGCCCTAGTATAGCGCGCGTCTAACTTTATATAGTAATTTTTAGAGGGTTTACTTCTAAGTAGGAATATATAGGGTTCCTATATCATTTTCCTTAACTAGTAGAGGGTATAAGTTAAAATACCCGTATAGTATTTCCTAAATTATACCTGCGAACTAGGTAAATTTATTATTATCTTTTTGCAAAGGCGCTATAGCGTAATTCCGAACTTAATATAGAAGGAATTATATAATATAGTCTACTACTATATAATAATAAGGCCCGGGGTTTTAGGTAAATCTAGCGAGTCTACTAACTATAAATAAGATATTAGGTCTAGTTATTATTATAATATATAAGAGGGACCCTACTTTCTATTAATACCTCGTAATCTTACTCTTTATTGCCTCTCTATTATAAGAGAGGAGTTTATCTTATACTATTAGGGTCTTATAATCTCTTATAAGCTTATTATTAAGGAGTTTTAATAGTTTCTTAAAGAAGGATAATTATAATAGCTATAACGTATAGTTAGGTCGGTCTTATATAACCTTAACCCCTAGAGACTACTAAATATCCTTACCTCCTTTAAGGTAATAATTATAATTAAAGTTTATAAATTAGTACTCTAGCCCTTAACTCTTTAGATAGGGGATATATAATTACGTAGTTATTAATATAAAAGAAGAATAAGATCTTATTATTATACTAATAGTAGATTTACTAGCTACTCGCTTAAACCTATATATTATAAGACCTATTTCTAGGTATTATTACTATAGTAATAGTAATTAGCGAAGTCTATAGATAGCTTTAAGGAGCTTTAGAATATAGCTATTCTTATAATATATTAGCACTATCTCTATATAGACTTCCTTATTGAGATTAGTATAAATAAGGGCGTTAACTATATTATATTATAAGAGGTTAATATTAAATCGATTTATAACTATAATTAATGTCCTAAGAATATCCTAGCTAGGGTTATAGTATATATATCCCTTTAATTATAAAGCTATTAATCTTCTCTTATAATAAGTCTCGCCTTAACTGTAACTAGCGTTTTATACTTATTTAGTTCATAGGTATATACCTAGTAATAACTAAGGATTTTATACCCTTATATTATTATACTAAGTATCTTAATTTATAATTCAGACTACTTATAGCTATTTAGATATAATATTTTAGCTTCTCTAAACTTATCCCCTAGTAAGTAACTAGCTAATTAGCTATAAGATAAGAGTAATAATAGTAAATCCCTCTAGTATGTTCCTAATAGAAACCTCTTTAACCTATTTATAGTAGAATTATTTATTACCTTTTAACTAAGTAGGGAGCCCTTAGCTTTATAGCTTAATACCTAGCTATACTTCTTATTAATACTAGGTTAGTTAAATGATAAGTAAGTATAGAGGTTATCTTATTACTAAGTTTTACCTAGCTTTATATTAGCTAGGAGTATTACCTTATAGGAGGTCCTTAAGGTTATTCTAAACTTCTTAGGTTTAATAATATCAATAATAGTAGCCTTATACCCCTTTACCTCGAGATCCTCTATTATTAGGAAAAATAATACGGGAGGAGATTAAGATAAGGTAATAAGCTAGAACTTAGTTTAGAAGTATTTAAACTTATCTTAACTTAGCTAGGGCTTAATAGATAGATTAACCTTATTTATATCTATTTATATAATTAATAATAACTATTTAGCTTCTTTATTATCCTTAGTATGATCTAAGTATAGTACTTACTAGGTTTTTATTAATTTAATAATATTATTATAATAATCCCTAATATCCTCTTAGTTTATCTCTTATAAGTTATATTTCTACTTATTAATATTACTACTAAATCTTTAGGTTTTATGAAATTAAATATTATATATAGTAATAACTTCTTACTTAGCTAGGTATTATATTTAATTTAAGTTAGAAGAGGTATAGCTTATAAGGTATCCGATCTAAGCCCTTAGATTAAAGCGCTAGACTTAGTTTTTATATAGCTAAGCTTAACTAATTATTATAAAGATTTTATAGCCATACTAGCAAAGGTAGGAGATATCTAGTAGAGTAATATTACCCTTGATAGGTCTATATAGGAGCTTATATAATATCTTCTAACCCCTTAATTATAATAGGGTATAATTATAAGTATACGTTGCTACGATATAAATCTCTAGCTATAAGTGTAGTAATAGTTTTAATAATATATAATCATATCTAGCCTTTGCTTTTATAATTATAATAATCTTCTCTCCTCTATTATTTTAAGCCTAGGTATTTAATATAAATAGCTTAATTTAAATACTAAGTATTTAAATAAGCTCCTTAAGGGCCTCTGGCCACTGCATAGTGATTTTACCTGCTTAAGTGCAACAGACCTTCTAACTCCGCGCCTCCTGATAATACACAGCCTTCGGTCACGTGATCTTAGTGGCCCGTTCGGCTCTGATATAATCGGCCCTAGTGCGGCGCGCGTCTAACTTTATGCGAGGGTTTACTTATAAGTAGTAGGAATATATAGGGTTCTTATATTATTTTCTTTAACTAGTAGAAGGTATAAGTTAAAATACTTATATAATATTTCCTAAACTATACCTATAAACTAGGTAAATTTATTATAATCTTTTTATAAAGGGGCTGCGGCGTAATTCCGAACTTAGTAAGCTCCTTAATTTCTAGGTATTTTAAGATCTTATTATTATATTTAAACGCTTTAATGATTATACTAAGTTGCCTCTTAAGAGGGTTAATAAACTAGATAGATACCCTTATTAAGGTTCTTATTAATTAATCCTCGAGGTAGTAATCCTAGGTATAACCTAATAGTCTATTTATAAATAGTAATAGGGTTCTTAATACGGTCCACGTAGTAGGCGAAAAATATAGGTGAAAAATCTGTGTATTCTTAAAGGTATTCTCCTTAAAGGCGGTAAGCCCTTTTATAAGGGTTACTGCGTTTAGGTACGTTTAATATATTAAATATATTAGGCGCTCTTAGGTAGGATAACTACGCTAAGCGCGTTTAGTATTAATTACCTATATAAGAAGAGAAGGGTATTAACTACGATACGTAGTATAAAATTTAATTTATACTTCCTATTATAGTAATATATTAATAAGTAGAGCTATATTATTATATATAAATAACCATAAGTAACCTTACTTCCTTTCTATTCTATATACTTTATTATATCTTACTTTAAGCTAAGGAAGTCTTAGGCGTAGCGTTAGCTATCTTTAGGAGGTAAGGGTAGTCCTTATCCTTATTATTATTAATCTCTTTAGCTATAGCTAGGAGTTAGTTAATATTAATACTATAAGTAGTAGCTAGTTAGATATTATCTTTATATTACTCTAGGAACTAGTAGCGAGATTTATTACTAACTTTAGGGTATAACTTAGTAACGCTATTATTTTTAATTATAGTAATTAAGGTAGCGAGGGAGGTAATATTAGTATAAAGGCCTTAAAGGTCTATAGTATATTTATACTAAAAGTTAGCTATATCTATAGCCTTAGGGTTATTAAGGTCTAGAAGAATATAGATAGCGCTAGCGTCGTTACTATTAACTATAGCCTAACTAACATATGTATTATCTTTAGTATATATACTAGGAAACTAGCATTATAATATCTACTTATTAATAAAGAATAGTAATATAGCGCTAAATTCCAGGTCACTTATAATTCGTTTAGTTATAAATAAGTTAAAGGCGCGGATATATTTATGTATAGACTAAGGATAATTAAGCTATTCTAGATAAGGGTATATAGGGTAACGCGTTTAGCGTAATAAGTAGCGATAATATTAGTTATATTAAAGAAGTAGATGTACTAAAGGTATATATTAATTACCTCCTAAGCGTTTAGGAACTTTATATAGGAATAGGTAAGGCAATAGAGGCTAGCGATATAAATATAGGACTACTAGTTAGTAATAACGATCTCCTTAATATTAGAGGTAGCGTTAGGCGTCTTAGTAGCGCTAGGCGCGTTAGTAGCGTTAAAAGGGCTAATATTAGAGGAAGGGTTAATATTAAAGTAATTATCTAGACTTATAGCTAACGCTATACGCTTAGGTAATAACTTAGTAATAAAGTCTTACTTAGGGCTAAGGAAGCCTAGACTCTCTTATACTAGTCCCTTAGAGATAGTCGCTATAATAAACTTAAACTTATTAATAGCTAACTTAATAAATTAGCCAAAGTTAAGAGTAAAAACGCTAGTATTAGTAATATAACCCTTAGAGAGCGCTATGGTTAGGGCGATCTAGGTTTCCTTATATCTATTAAGTAGGATAGAGACGTAGCTAATATATTTACTATAGGTTCGTATTCCCTTAATAGCCTTAATAGTATCTATTATATTAGGGGTACTAATACTAGTAGCTTACTTCTTAGGAGTAGCTATCTTATTAGTCTTATTCTAAGTAATAGGAGTTAATCTAGTGCTAGTTATAATAATACTAGTTAATAGTTAAGGTTTAGTATACTTAATAGTATTAGTAGCTTAGTTAGGTTAGTAGGTATTAAGGGATTATTCTAGCTAAGTAGCTTTAATAGGTTTATTAGCTTAATTATATTTAGTAGTAATAGGTTCGTTATCTCTACTTAAGGCCTCTCTAAACTTAATAGAGATAGGTAAGCTAGTAGTATTAGGAATATAATATAGGTTATATTTAAGGGAGTTCTATATAACGTTATAGAGAGATAGCTACTTAAGGTTTAAGATTGCGTTAGGAAATTAGTAATAGAACTTAATTTAGTTTATAAATAGTAGTTAGGTAACGAGGTATATATTAATACCTAGGTAGATAATAAATAAGGTATTAGAAACGTTATAACTAGTTCTATAATATTAGGTCTCTTAGTTAAAGATATACTTAAAGATTTCTTAGTTATAAATATAGTATCCTAGCTTTCTATAAGGGATCTTAATATTAGGTAAGTAGTAGTAAATATAGTTAGGAGTAATATACTTAGTATCTTTATATTTAGAGCGTTATCTATTTATAGTAAAGTAATATCTAGGTATATATAATATAGGTTACTCTAGTAGCGCTAAGCGCGTAATAACGTAGAGTATTAGCAAGGGTCCTTAATATCTAGGAGAGTATAATAGTAATAAAGTGAGATATATAAGTATAATAATAATAAAGTAATAGAGATAAAAGCGTTAACGCTCTTCTATAAAATAATATATATAAAGGGAAAAATACGTTTAATACTAGGCGGGTAAAGGTAGCAGTAATAACTAGTAGGGTTACCTAGTAATATAAATTTATTTTATATATATATATACTTAAGCGCTAATTCTTCTTATTAGTTAATAAGAGTAGGGATCGACCTTCTAGCGAGGAGGGTAGTTATATTTATAAAGGTTCTTATAGTGCTAAGGGTAGAAGGTATTTAAGAGGGAAGGTATAGTAGATATACTTATTCTTACTAATAGGCTAGATATAAATATCGCTATTATTAGAGTAAAGCCCTTAAACGCGCTAAGCGCGCTAAACGTCTTTATTTTAGAATAAAGCCTTAGTTATAATACTCTTTCTAGTTTACTTATTTATTTAAAGTATTTTAAGTAGTAGGTTCCTTATTTATAGTATATATTCTATTATTCCGCTAGGTTCTTTTAAAGCCTTCCTCTTAAGCACCTTAATAGGTTTTTACTAAGCTCTAATACTAGTTTAATACCCTATTAGATAGGTCTTTATACTTATACTTATTTATAGAGCTATTCTATCTCTTATTCCTTACTTTTAAATATAGTAATAAGTTTATTTATGTTTATAGCGTCTTTATCTATCTAAACTATATATATTAGTAGGTAACCTTTCTATTTAACTAGATATTATACCTTTCCTTATATAAGGGTTCGCTTCTTAAGAATACTTTTAATTTTAAAATACTTATATACTTTAAGCTAATAAATATTATTATCTTCCTTAATATTAAATAGACCTTAGTAGTTATCTTAATAGTTAAATAGGTTACTACTAGGGGCTAGTACTAGTATAAGCTAAATAATAGATATAACTAGATAAATATTTATACTAGGTAGAATATTAAGGTAGTATATTAACTTACTAATACGTTTAAGAATCTTAAACGGAATATACTAGTAGCTATACTTTAGGTTTAGCTATCCTAGTAAATAATATCCTAATCCTATCTTAAGGTATACCTAGTTACTTAGCTTAAAAGTAATAAAATAATATTCCTTATTATACTATTCCTTTATATATAGCTAGGCTACTATAATTAAAATTTTCGCTTCTTCTTAGAAGATTTCGCAGTTTATCTTAGGATTAGTATTACTTAAGATATTTAACGCGTTATTAGTATTCCTATTATATAGGATTTAGTTTAGTAAATAACTAATAACCTATAAGTAGGCGTTATTAAGGTTATATTAAAGGCTAGGTAGTAATATTATCTAGTTATTATTAACGAGGTTAAGAAAGTAACGAATAGCTAATTTAATAGTTGAGTTCTTATATTCTAAAATATTATTAGTTTAAGGATAATATACTATTAAAATCTTTTAATTTTATATATAGTTTAGCCTATAGTGCGGTTCAAAACTTGAATAAGAACTTCTAGTTATAATTAGATATAATAGCTTTTAGGATTCCCTAGTTACTATATTAGAGGTTATAAAGAAGGAGGTATCCCTAGATCTTAGTAGTATACGTTAAGTAACCTAGGATAAGAAGTATTACTTTAGAGAACTTATTAGTTATAGTAAGTATTATATTAAGTAGTAGGAAGTTCTCTACTTCATAGCCTAAGTATTATAAAAGAAGTCTAATAATAAAGTCTATAGTAATTATATAGAAGGGAATAGCTAGCGTTAATATTAGCTATATCGCGCTAAGCGGTAGTTAACGTTCCGTATTTATTATTCTATATAATAGGATCCTCTAGCCACTGCATAGTGATTTTACCTGCTTAGGTATAACAGACCTTCTAACTCCGCGCCTCCTAATAATATATAGCCTTTAGTTATGTGATTATAACTCTCCTAACTATAGCTATACTTATATATACCCTACTAGATAGCCTCACGATCTTTAACTTTATATTAATAATAACGTGGTTTTTAATTATTTAAACTACGAAACTATCGACTTTTCCTCTTATATACTACCCGCGCTACTAATACTACCTCTATTACTACTTCGTCCGCTAGCTATACTATTATTAGCAACGCTCTCTCTATATTAAAGTAGTTAGCGTAAGCTATACTTACTAATACGCCCTAAGGGGCCTAGGCTACCTCTACCTTAATAGTGCGGAGGACCTGCTTAAAGAAGGGCTACTCTATAGGGTATATAATAACCCGCCTAGCTTCTACTACTAAGTCTACTTACTTAGCTATAATATAATAGCAAGTATCCCCTCTAGGGGTATTAATAAGAGCCCTCTTAAGGGCTATACTAATAATATACTCTCTATATATAATAGAGTAGTTAAAGAAGGAGTAGGTTTTATTAATTATATTATTATTAAACTCTCTAGCGAGCTCTTATATATTATTAGTATTAAAAGGCGTGCTTTATATAAGCTTAGCGTTTTTATATATAGGGTCTAGTGCTAATATAGTTAAGGGATAAGGAAGAGGGAGAGGTATAAAGCCCTACTTATAGTAGTAAAGCTTCTTATACTTCTAGCTATAAGAACCTCTTAGGAAAGACCTCTTTAGTTAAGGAGTTATCTCTTATATAATAGCATTTATAGCACCTTTAGTACCTTATTAGAAGGTCGACCTTTTAAGTTAAGAAGTTATCTTATATAATAGCTTTCGCAGTACCTTACTAGAAGGTTTAGCGAGGGTATTTCTAGGCTATAAGAGCCTTAGTAGCCTATTTAGCTCTGATATAATTAGCCCTAGTGTAGCGCGCGTCTGACTTTATGCGAGGGTTTACTTATAAGTAATAAGAATATATAGGGTTCCTATATTATTTTCCTTAACTAGTAGAGGGTATAGGTTAAAATACCTATATAGTATTTCCCGAATTATACCTGCGAACTAGGTGAATTTGTTATAGTCTTTTTGCGAAGGGGCTGCGGCGTAATTCCGAACTTAATTCTATATAATAGGTAGTTAGCTACGTAGTTATTAACTTATCGTTTAAGATATAATATATAGAAGTTTTTATTAATAGCTCTCTATATCTATTCCTTATTAAAGTAATAGTAGTTATTAGGAGCTTTTTTAATAAGTAGCGTTACTAGCTCTCTTAGAACGTAGAGCCTTTATTTATTAGTATAAGGGTTAATATAGTAAAGGAGATTATTATATATAACGAAGTTAAGGTCTATATTATCTACCTCTTTATAGAGTATTTTATATACTTTACTCTAGGACTTAGAGTTAGTATATAATTCGATAAGCTTAGTCTTAAAGTTACTATTAAGAGATACCTCTATTATAAAGTTAATACTTATTAATATATTATACTATATCTTCTTAAGTTCCCTAACGTCTTTAATAGGGATTTCTATTATAAGTAGGCGTAATAACGCGTCCGCTATAATATTTAATATTCTAGGGATATAATAATATATTAGGGAAAATTAGCTAAGGTATTCTAATAATAATATAAGTTATAAGTTAGACCTCGTCTTATCCTCCGACTATAGCGACGTTTATTTATTAATATTATACGTTACTAAATAATTAGTAAGTACTATTATAAGGTCTTATCTTAATAAATATAATATTAGCTAACACTTTTTTACTACCTATACTAGGTAAGTAACTTTAAGTTTTATAGCTAATACTTCTATTTAGCTTAGTTAAGGGCCTTATTAATATAGGTAATTAGGTATATGTTAGTACGCTTAATAAGGTTATAAGGTTTCTATTTAATATTATTAGCTAGCTAGAAGATTAGCGCGGAGTATCTATATTCCTTTAATAAGTTAAGCTATATAAATAAGTACTTATTAGGGTTATAATAGAATAAGGCGTTATGTACTACTAATATATCCTTAATATCGTTAAAGCTAGCTACTTCTTCTAGCCTAGGTTTAAAGCTTATCTTTTAATAGAAGACCTTTCTTATAGCGCCTTTATCCTTCCCTTAAGCTTAGGCTTAGGTAAGTAATATTATTTTATACTATTAGGGTAGTTAAATATAATAACTATAGTATAGTATTATATATTATATGAAACTAGTTATACCTATCTAGTATTTAAGCTAGTAGAGGTTATAGGGGTACTTAATCTTCTTAATAGCGTTTATATAGTCTTAAGTATTTAATAGTCTAAATATATTAATAGTAAAGCTAAGTAGCTTAATAAAAAGGTATCTAATAAATAACTTCTTTACTAAAAGCGAGAGTTTAATATCTATAAAGAGTTTAAGAATTATATCGAGGTACTTAAAGTAAGTATTAAGGTCCTTTAAGGCGATAATAATATTATTAATTAATACGTAGGTATATTCCTTATATAGTTATAAGAGTCTATTTATAATATATAAAGTATAAGCTAGCGAATTATAGAATCCTATAAGTGCTACCTTCGAGCGTTCTTATCTATAGTAGCTAACTATAATAAATCGATCTTAATATTCCTTCTTAATAAGAAATTAATAGAAGAAGGATTAAGTATTAACTATAGTAATCTATAGTTTACTATAAAGGCGTTTAATAGCGTCTTACTATAGTAAAATAGGGTATATATTAGGGATTATAGCTTTATTAAGGGTATATAGGTCTATAACTATCCGACCTTTATGCTTACTATTTATAATTCGCTATTCATCGATCGCATCGAGGCCAAACTCTCTAGCGACCCCCTCCGCGTTGTTTGCGCTAAAGGGCGTGCCTCGCTCGGGCTTAGCGTATTTATATACGGGGTCTAGTGCTAACATAGTTAAGGTATGTTTTCTATAAAGTCTCATAGGGATAAGGATAAGGAAGAGGGAGAGGTATAAGGCCCTGCTCGCAGAGCTTCTTATACTTCTAGCTATAAGAACCTCTTAGGAAAGACCTCTTTAGTTAAGGAGTTACCTCTTATATAATAGTATTTATAATACCTTACTAGAAGGTTAACCTTTTAGGTTAAGGAGTTATCTTATATAGTGACTTTTGTAGCACCTTATTAGAAGGTTTAGCGAGGGCGTTACTATAAGAGCCTTAGTAGCCTATTTAGCTCTAATATAATTAGCCCTAGTGCGGCGCGTATCTAACTTTATATAGTAATATTTAGAGGGTTTACTTATAAGTAGTAGGAATATATAGGGTTCTTATATTATTTTCCTTAACTAGTAGAAGGTATAAGTTAAAATACCTATATAATATTTCCCGAATTATATTTATAAACTAGGTGAATTTGTTATACTCTTTTTGCAAAGGGGCTACGGCGTAATTCCGAACTTAATAATTAGCTATTTAGTAAATATAGGGGCTTTAAATAGTATAGGTCTAGAGTTACCCTATTCTATATAGCTTTAAGTATAGAGCTCGTCTAAAGTTTTATTAATAACTTTCTTATCCTTTTTACTAGTAGGATAAGGTTATTTATTTAATATTTATATTTTACTATTCTTTAATAAGTTCGACCTTAAGGTATTAATCTTCTAGAAGGTTATCTATTCCTTAGTCCTTCTAGATAGTAAGGTAATATAATATAACCTCTTTAAGGCGTTAAATAGCTTTAGCGTCTTAGTTATAGATATATATACCTTCCTTAGTAATAACTACTAGCAAGCTTTTAAGCTTAGTTATACCTATCTTATTATTTAGGTTAATATTCCCCTTATAGATATCTCTATAATTTAGCGTTAAATTATCCTTTATTATACCTTAAACGCTAGTTAGGTTAGAGATCTCTACTTATCTATTAACTAATAGTTCTAGTAGCTAAACGAGTATTATAAGCTTATAATCCGAGAGGTTAAAAATAGCGTAATACGTTAGATCCTTATATAACGATATTAAAAAGGCTATTTATAGTTAATCGTAAGTCTTTAGCTTAAGGTATCTATTAGACTTAAAAGGCGCTAGGGTTCTAAGTTTAATGCCTCGTTTAATCTTTAATAGGTAAGGAGCGTTATTAATAATAGGAATAAATAGTAAATTACCTATATATATATATATATACCCTTTATACTTTAGGCTAAATAGAAGGGACTCTATTTTGCTAATAGTATATTAATTTAAGTAGTAGAGCGATTATATAGCGTAATTGTTATATTTCTAGTAGTATATATATTATAAACTTTTAAAAGGACTTTTAAATAGATCTAAGAAGGAATTTAAATATTATTATAGGATACGATCTAGACGTACGATTCTAAGTTTTAAACGTTAAGCTTATTAGATATATTAAAGTCTTACCCTATAAGTAGAGTAGTATTTAAATACGGGATAAGCTATATACTTATATAAAGCTTAGTAGTTATCATATAACTATTAGGTTATTATCCTTATATAAGAATTAAGAAGGTTACCTAAGTAATAGTCTTAAGACTTCTAATACCTTAGAGCCTTAATACCTTAGGTTCTCTTAAGAGGGTATAGAACTATTATAAGTAGGCTTTACTTATAACTAAGTAGTCTGCGCTAGTATTAATATAGACTACGATTAGTAGTCCGTTATAATAGCCTCGGATAATAATCTTAGCGTATATATAACGGTATAAACGTATAACTATATATTACTATAGCTTAATAGGACTAATAAGCGTTATATTTAGCTAAGGGGATAGTAGGGTCTAATATAAGAAAATACCCTTAAAGTTAGTATATAGCTTAGCGTTATAAAGGCACGTTTTATAAGAGTAGATTCTAGGATCCTTAAGGAGCGAATTTTAGAATAAGTTAATATTAAAAATACGGTACTTATCCTTATATCTAGGGATATAACTTAGAGGGTATTTATAATAATAAGTAGGTTAAGTAACTAGGTTAATATACTTAGGATCGTCTTCTTATTACTCTTAGTTATCCTCGTTATTAGTATTAATAACTAAGTCTTCTTTATATAAATCTAAATCCTCGCTAGCCTCAATATACTAGATATAATTAAAGTTACTCTTATCTAATAAAGTATATACTTCCTCTTTTACTTACTTATAACTAGTTCCCTTCGCTATATATACTAAAGTGTAACTAAGTAGTTAAAGATATTAAACGCGTTAACTAGGCTATTTGTATTAGTATTTAGGCTTTTATTATTAATTAAACCGAATTTCCTTATAAGAGGAGCTTAATAAGGGTTTAGTAGTAATATTAGTAGCTTGCTTTATAGGTCTTAATAGTAATAGACTAGATGTAGTCTCCTTTAGGTTTATATAGTATAGGTAACGAGTAGTAGTAGTATAGCCTATTTTCAAGGTCTCTTTTAGTAATAGTCGCGTCGCTATAGTTCCTATATAGGTCGTCCTAATAGATAGTTAGACTAATACTCGCTAGGAGCCTTTAGTAACTATTTAATACTAGCTAGGGACTATCTTCTATAGGCTTATAATAAACTTATTATAGTTTATATTACTAGTTCTATATCTATTTAATTATATATAATAGTTAATACCTTAGATTCGCTCTTTTTAGTATCCTTATAAAGTCGAGTAACTTTAGTTATCTAGTATTAAATATTATATTAATTATATATATCGCATAGAGTATACCTCTCCTTTATTAAATATACTTTAGTAATTTTATATAGTAAATAAAAACGTTCAAGTAATAACTCTTTCTAATAGTCTAATCTATAATTAGGGTCCTTAAGTTCTACTTTCTTATTAAATATTAGATTAGTATAGTACTAGTCCGAGGTATACCTTAATAAGGTTTAATATAAGTTAAGGGTAGCTATAGCTAGGTTCCTATTATCTAACTTAACGTAGCTATTAATAATATTAATAAAACGATATATATTTTAGTAGATAGCCTTTAAACTACTATTAATATATATATTATTAACTTTATTATTATAGAGGCGGATTAAATAACCTATTTATATTAGTCTTAAAGCGACGAGTGCTACGCCTAGGTTCTATAACTAACGTACTAGCTATTACCTATACTACCCCTTCTTTATTTATAGAGAGAAGGAATATAAGAAAGTTATAGCTAACTACGAACCTATTAGGGTTAGATAATAGTTTAATAATATCTCTTAGCCTAGCTAGTAGTTAAGGGCGTCGATCGCCTTAGCTATTACTATTACTATAGCTAGGGCTACCTCCTCTACTATTTTAGCCCTTAGGGTTATTATTATTACCTCTATTATTAGGATCTCTAGATAATATAAATAGTAATAATAATAGAGGAGTATCCTCTATATATTTAATATCCTAATTATATCCTTTACTTTTATTAAGGTTTAATAATCTAGCTTCTAGTTCCTAGGCGCCTATCTTATTATACTACTTACCCTAGCTATAAGTATTAAGGTAACTCTATACGTTACTTAGCTTAGGCGCGAGGGGGCTACCTAGTTCTTTTCTTTAGGTCAGGAATAAAGCGCTTAATATATCTTTACTTTTTTTAAATAATATATAGAATATATTTAAGCTTAGCTTTAGTATTAATATAATAGTTATATCCTTTAATATAAGTTTAAGAGGTAGAAGTTATAAAGTATTTATAAAACTTTATCTAAACTTATAATACTCTTCTAAAGTTAATAGGAGTATTAAGAAAGCTTTAGGAATTATTATTATATTAAGTTTAGATATAGGTTTTAGGATATCTAGCTTATCTATAGCTATAGCTCTTAGTATCTTATAGCCTCCCCTCTCTTTATTCTCTTTAAAAAGGAGTATTAAGTCTAGAGTCTAGCCTTATTTAATCTCTATCTTAATATATTAATTATAATAAGAGAGGTTAAGGTAATATTACTATCTAATAGTATTAGTAAATAGTTATAAGTTAGTTATCTATACTTATAAGACCTTACCTTAAATATATAAAGTAGTTTTATACGCTTCCCTATATAGTAGTAACTTTTAAATATATCTATAGTAATTTACTAAATATTATTTAAAGTTCTTATAAGTAATAGCTATAATACTTATTTTTATAGCTAACCTAAGGAGGGTTTACTTAATCTAGGTAAGTAGTATATAGAACTTATTAAGGTATTACTTAAGCGTTATTATAGAGTTTATAATAGTTAAATAGTTAATAAGTTCTAGAAGGTTAGACTTAAGACCTTCTTTAACCTTATAATTAGAAAGTAGCTTATAAGGTATTATTATTAGGGAGGTTTATTATCTCTTTAGAACGTTCCTTAGTTAAGGAAATCTTCGAGGTTTAATATCTTATAGGGATATCTCCTAGTTAAGGGAAATAGTAAAGGGTTAATATCTCTTATTACTATTTCCCAGTTAAGGGAAAGGGTGAGTTTAGAAGCTTTTAGTAATATATAATACCTATAGGTATTAACTACTAAGATACTACTTTATATAAACTTAAAAGGGTAAGCTAGTTATATAATTAAGTACCTTCCTTAATTATAAGGGATATCCTTAGTTATAAGGGGATATAGCTAACTATTAAAGTCGTGCTACTAACTAATATAGTCTATATAATAAGTAAAAAATATAAGTAAAAAATCTATATATTTTAAAGATATTCTCCTTAAAGGTAATAAGCCCTTTTATAAGGGTTACTACGTTTAGGTACGTTTAATACGTTAAACGCGTTAGGCGCCCTTAGGCGGGATAACCGCGCTAAGCGCGTTCGGTATTAGTTATTAAGCCTCTATACCCTTATTTAAATAAGTAAAAGTCTAGGGCTATTTATCTCCCTAGTATTAATATAATAATACCCTCTCTTAGTATTTAAAAGACTTAGTATATTATCTTTCCTAGCCTATAAGTATTATAATCTATTATTATTCTAGGTATCCCGCTCTTTACCCTCGCTCTATATATTACTATTTCTAATTAATATATAATAACCTCTCTAGTATAGCTATATTATAAGTACTACTCGCTATAGCTCCCTTTCTAAAGCTTTCTTCTTATTAATATAGTATATATATTATATTATAGAGAACTTAGTATAATACTATTATAAAATACTATTTCGATCTTCTTTGGTATAGAATTAAGGATATATTAATTATAGATATCTAGGACCTTTACTATATAAGTCCTAGGCCTCTAGCTACTGCATAGTGATTTTACCTACTCAAGTGCAACAGACCTTCTAACTCCGCGCCTCCTAATAATACATAGCCTTCGGTCACGTGATTATAACTTTCCTAACCACAGCCGCACTTATACGTGCCTATAGCCTCGAGAGGCATAAGGCCCTGCTCGTAGCAGCAGAGCTTCTTATGCTTCTAGCTATGAGAACCTCTTAGGAAAGACCTCTTTAGTTAAGGAGTTACCTCTTATATAATAATATTTATAATACTTTTAGTACCTTACTAGAAGGTTAACCTTTTAAGTTAAGGAGTTATCTTATCTAATAGCTTTTATAATACCTTTAATACCTTACTAGAAGGTTAACCTTTTAAGTTAAGGAGTTATCTTATATAGTAGCTTTTATTTTACTAGAAGGTCTAGTAAGGGCGTTTCTAGGCTATAAGAGCCTTAGTAGCCCGTTTAGCTCTAATATAATTAGCCTTAGTATAGCGCGCATCCGACTTTATATAAGGGTTTACTTATAAGTAGTAGGAATATATAAGGTTCCTATATTAATTTACTTAACTAGTAGAAGGTATAAGTTAAAATGCCTATATAGTATTTCCTAAATTATACTTATAAACTAGGTAAATGTATTATAGTTTTTTTACAATGGGGCTGCGGCGTAATTCCAAACTCAACTATATAAGTCCTATTATATTATTAGAGGTATTACTAATCTAACTTATTATCTTAGTATACCCCTTTCTTCTTTAAGTATATATAGGATATAAGATTACTTATTATTGTATTATAATATATAGCGTTATTAAGGTAGAGGGTAAATTAATACCCTCCTAATCTAACTATATTTATAACTATAGATCTATACTTTTTAATAGGTATTAGCTTAGATGTTAAAAGAATAACGTCTTTATTATAAGTATTATAAAGGGTTTTAAACTAAGTAAAGTTATTCAGAATATAAATTATTAATCCTAAATCTAGTAATACTAATTTAAATAGCTTATAGTTATAAGCTATTAAAAATACTACTCCTTTAGGTCTAGTCTTTCCTTAGTAGCTTATTAAGAGTTATTAATCCGTTATAGAGATCTTGAAATAGTTAATCTTATCTACTAATTCCCCTTTATATCGCTCCTTAACTAACCTAGTAATAGCCTTATTTAGAGTTTAATAATCTAGCGCCTTATTAATAAAGATATATTAGTATTTTAATAAGGGATAATAAAATATAAAGTATACTTTATACTTCCTAGTTCCTTTCTTATACTTATTCTATTAGTTATTAAACTCTTTATTAGTCTATCTCTTTTTTAAATCGCTTTATAATTAAGGAGGGTTTAATATATAAATAGTAATATTAGTTATTATTAGCTTAAAAGCCCCTCTTTATATAATATAACTTAAAGCCTATTAGATTAATTATATAAGAGATCTCTCTATATATACTCTTAATAAAACTATATAACTTTAAAGTTCTATTATTAGTATCCTTTCTATAAGTTAACTTATATATGATTACTTATAGCGCGAGAGCTATTTAGTAAGTAGTACAAATAAAGTTATTAAACTATTCTAACTTATTACTACTCTCTATAGCCTTAATAGCTCTTAACTTTAATATAATTACCCTATACTTTATAATCTATCTAGAAGTTGCTTTCTATATTATAATCTTCTCTTTATAGGGAATTTAAAGAACTTCATTCTATACCTCTCTAGTAGCTTTAAGCTAATAGATCTTATTAATCCCTATTTTTACTCTTAATTAAATAATACCCTTAGTAATTAGGTTCTCTAGAATGGAATTGTTTAAGAATATTAAGAATAAACTATCTTATAGATATAATCCTTAGACTAGATTATAACTTTATATAGCTTTTTAATCCCTTTTACTTTATTTTTATATATTACTATATATATAATATATATATATTAGTATTACCTTATTAAGGTATTAAATAATCTAGATAGCTTAGACCTAGTAGGGGAGACTTATTTTAAGTCCCCCTAAGTAATTATCTATATAAGAGTTAATAATACTCTTATATTACTAGAATAAGTATTTATTACTAAGAAGTTAGCTTTTTAAAAATAATCCTAGAACTTTAGCTTTACTAGAGGGGTCTTTAGAATAGCTTTAAAATCCTCTTTCTTAATATTATCTAAGTTAATATACTCTTATACTCCTATTAACCTTAGTTTATATTAGGTTTAATCCTATTAGAGGGGCTAATTACTTAGATTATATAATCTTAATAAGAAGCTAAAAGCTCTAGAGGCTCCAGAGTTATTAATAAGTATAAGCTTATTATAAGTTTATATATTAATAATATATTAATAAAATTAATACTATAGATTTATATAAATAGTATTAACTAATATTATATATAAAAATTAGACCACTAAGTATTGACTTATATAATATAAGGTATAAAAGTAATTAAAATCAATATATATCTATTTAAAAAACTATATATATAGATCAACGTATAATATATATAGCTTATATAGATATCGCCCGATTTAGCTAGATTTCGCGCTACGTTTGCGCGTATATTGTGCTCTACTACGCGCGCCTAGGGGGTCGATTTAATAATAATTAAAACGGGCTTCTTTTTCGCTTTATTTAGAAGCTATTAATAGCTTTTAACTTATTATTTAATCTATATAATTAGATAGGCTTATTAAGCAATTATTAGTATAAAGAAAAACCTACTAGTATAGGAATATTCGCTTACTTATATAATAAGTAGGACTCCTACTTACCTAGTAAGCTAGATCTAATCCCTTAGATCCTTAGCCTAGGTTAGAATAACTAGGACCTAGCGAGTAGTTATATAACCTATTATATAACCTACTTTATTAGCTTCTTATATTATTCTTACCTCGCTAGCTACTTTCTAACCTAACTTAATATTATTAATAATATTTGGACTTTATTATACCTACCCTCGCTCTCTTTATTATACTAGTATTTATAAGACTGATAGTAAAAGCTACTATATAAGATAACTCCTTAACCTAAAGGTTAACCTTCTAGTAAGCTACTATAAAAGCTATTATTTAAGATAACTCCTTAACTTAAAAGGTTAACTTTCTAGCGAGGTAAATACTATTATATAAGAAATAACTCCTTAACTAAAGAGGTCTTTTCTAAGAGGTTCTTATAGCTAGAAGCATAAGAAGCTCAATTACTATAAGTAGGGCCTTATGCCTCTCCCTTTTCCTTATCCTTATTCCTATAACCTATAATAAAACCTTAACTATGTCTATATATATATAATATTATAAGAATAGGTATATAGGTAGCAAAAGGGGCGGTAAAACAGCCTGAATAATAGATATTAATAGGCTGAGTAATATAGTGATGAAAGCTAATAAATTTAAGCATAAGGAGGTATTTTCCTTGGAATTAATTAATAGTATTAATAATGGTATTATTGATATTGTTATTAATGTTATTATTATTATTGTTATTTCTAAGTTATAAATCCTGCTCTCACGAAGTGAGGGGTAAGATATTCTAAAACGTAACTACAAAGCAGTAGCTTATTAAGCAGGAATCGCGCTCGGATCACTATGTGGTCCGTGCGTAGTTTCTGTATATTTATAGCTATAAAGCTAGGGATTATAAATAAATAAATATATATATATAAGGTTATTGCTATTATTAGAATATATATAGATTTTTAAAGTATTTATTCTATAAAGGAAATACTTTTATAGTTATTATTTTATGTTGTATAGTTATTAAAGTATTATTAAAGAGATATTATATAGGTATATAACTATATATGCTATAGTTATTTATTAAGGTTTATATAAACCTTATAAGATTATTATAGAAT
>JAVHLU010001524.1:0-29036 GCA_036785755.1 Colletotrichum ledebouriae
TTAGCCTTAATATAATTAATAAAACCCGCTCCTTTATTAACTACTCTACTATATATAGAGAGCGTATTATTAATATAGCCCTTAAGAGGGCTTACCTTAATACCCCTATAAGGGATTCTATAAGGCGTAATAATATTAGAGCTAAGTAAGTAAACTTAGTAGTAGAAGTTTAATAGGTTATTATATATCTTATAGAGTAGCCCTTCTTTAAGCAAGTCCTCTATATTACTAAGATAGAGGTAGCCTAGGCAGCCTAGGTAAATATTAATAAGTATAGCTTATACTAAATAGAGAGAGCGTTACTAATAATAGCATAGCTAGTAGACGAAGTAGTAATAGAGGTAGTATTAGTAGCGTAGGTAGTATATAAGAGGAAAAGTCAATAGTTTTATAATCTATTAAATAATTAAAAACCACGTTATTATTAATATAAAGTTAAAGATCGTGAGGCTATAGGTATATATAAGTACGGCTATAGTTAGGAGAGGATCACGTAACCAAAGGCTATATATTATTAGGAGGCGCGGAGTTAGAAGGTCTATTGCACTTAAGCAGGTAAAATCACTATGCAGTGGCTAGAGGCCTTATAAAGCTATTATAATATTAGTAGTAATAATAATAATATTATAACGTTATTAGTAATAATAATATAATAGGTATTATAGGAGGAAAAAAAGAGCCTAAAAGTTAGCATAACTACGATTATTAGGTTAGGTTAGCCTTAAGCTAGCTTAGTTAGGTAAGGTAGCAAGCAGTGCCCTACTTTTCCTACCTTTTTTAGCTAATATAAAAGCACTGCTTTTTTCAGAAAAAGCAGAAAATTCGGAACACTACTCATCGCTGTCTCTTTCGCGGGCCACATATCGACCTGCTGCCCACTTTGCACCACACCCAGTGACACCCTACCCGTATCACAACACTCCACTCCCCGAATCGATGGCGTGCCTGCACCACTTCTTTTTCTTCCCCTCCCTCTTCCTGCGCTCACTTCCCTTCATGATCCCGGACAGTAACCACAACTTCTGCGCGCCATCTGCCAGCCCGCTTCCGTGCTCTTTTGTTTTCCTTGCCTTGTCTCACCCTCTCTCCCATTCTCTCTCCCGGCAAGCCGAGAAGGGCTAGGCTCCGTCCTCCAAATCCCACTCTCTTCAGTGACATCCGCACACACACCTCTCTCATGGTCGGGTCTGTCCTACGGAATGGTAAGGCGAAGACTCCGTAGCTGTAGCACACTCAATACAAGCTCCCCGTACCTTTACCTTGTCTGACGTTACCCTCAGCACCAGGCGTGGCCGTGCCTAGGTTCCTGATCTTAGCCGTAGCTACTGTACCTTAACTTCTGCCCGCCAGTTGTCGCGTCCCACACCCCTCCTTTCACTCACTCCGGGATCCGACCCCAAAATTTTCTTCTGCCAACCTAGATGCTGTAAGGTGCTACATTACACAATTCACTGCCAGCCCGCCCAGCAGCGCTCTTAAATCCGCCTGCTCCTCCCTCTTCTCTGTTCAATATGTCCTCCGAACAGATCCCTCTCTCAAACGACGCCTCGCCGGCACCAATCAACCCTCTGGCCGCCCATCCCGTCCGAGGCACCGCCGACCTGCCCGCTTCCAGCAACACTCAAGATGCCCAGGGACGACAGCCCTCCTCCTCCGCCGCCGCCTCCCCCGAACTCGCCGGTGGGAAGGTAAAGCTCCAGGGCGCTTTGCGTCACTTCGCCGACTTCCCCATCAAGGGCATCGACTTCGTCGACATCATGCCGCTCTTCCTCGACCCCACCATTCACGAGACTCTTGGCACTGTTCTCGAGCTCCAGGTCAAGGAGACCTTTGGCTCCCAGCTTCCCGACGTCGTCGTCGGCCTCGATGCCCGCGGTTTCCTCTTCGGGCCCGGCCTTGCTCTCCGTCTCGGCACCGGCTTCGCCCCGGTGCGCAAGAGGGGCAAGCTCCCCGGTCCGTGCGTCACTGCCGAGTACCAGAAAGAGTACGGCCCCGATTTCTTCCAGATGCAGCAGGATGCCATCAAGCCCGGTCAGAAGGTCTTAATCATTGACGACATTATCGCTACCGGTGAGTGCGGAGATGCGGGCAGTTTTGCCCCTCCTCGAAATCTGCCCCTCGATTTCGAGATTGGCCCCACTAATACCAATCCCAGGTGGCTCCGCAAAGGCTGCGGCCGACCTCGTTAAGCAACTCGGCGGCGAGGTTATCGGCTACCTTTTCATCCTGGAAATCCCCGGCCTCAACGGACGCGAGAAGCTCGGCGAAGCCAAGACTGTCATCCTCCTCGAAGACGCATAATCGATTTCTCCACGAAATTCAGCCCCGGCATTGGCTTCGATTCAAGTCTTCCCAAAGGTCTGTCTATCGAGGCCGCTAGGAATCGTCTGGCATTTCCCAATCATCTCTGGTAATTCATAAGGACCAGTTGATAAAGTACCCAAGTCGGCAACATCAACCCCAAACCTCGGAATGCTGAGAGGTGACTGTTTTCCTAAACAAAAACTCACCCCTTTGCATGGCCTTTCAATTCTTTTTGGCTCCTTTCCACCGAGTGGGCAAACGCGCGAGAGCAGACACCGCGCTGGCGTTCTTTGGAACAAAAAAAAAAAAAAAAAGGTCGGAGGGCGTTTTGATTGGAGAAACGACATTCATAAGAGGTTATGACATGAAAGATATCGACTCGCATGATGAGCCGCCGTGCGTAATCTGCTTTCTTGACAATTAGAACGCGACGGATTACAAAATACCACAATTGACACGAATACTCCCCAGAGCCACTTCGCAATTTCTCTTAGCGCGTGTCGTTGATGAAGCTGGGCGTTGCCGTATGTCTGAGACACGCCGCTGGCGCGTGGGGTAGTTGATCTCACGGGGCAGAACGTTCTATATCGGCCACAGCAACATCGGCGGCGGTGAGACTGACTTCTCGAAAAATCGGTGGTGGGTTGCAAATGAGCAGGGATGCGCAGACTTGCGTGTTCATCTCCAACCTGTTCTAACTCATACATAATATTTACCTGCTGCTTATCAGCAAAGAAGCTCAGTATCCAGCTAATTTCATTACACTTGAACGCTTGCCTGAGATGTTCGAAACTACATATCGATGGCGGTCTGGAACTCATCAGCATCGTCTATCAACCACATGGTTTACAAATGCATCCATCCACTATCGATGCCATTCAATAACTTCCCGGAAGCGTCACCTTCGCCAAACGAATGAAATGGACCAAAGCAAACGGATTGCCAACCCGGATCTACATAACACCACAACGCAGCCCCTAAAACACACACACACACACACATACACACACATACATACGCAACAGGTGTCAGAACAAAAGTACACACGAATGCGTGATGATCAGTAATGTCACAGAGCGTGGTTGCCCCTCGTAAAACCCCCACCTGCCACTTTTCCCACCCTTTGCGCAACGGTCGACCTCGAATTACTGCGCAGTACCTTCCTTAGCTTAGCAATGCTGGAGAGAGAGGGGGAGACCGGATTGGGAGATGTGTTAGGAATCCGAAAGCCGTGTTGCTATATTTCGTAATCATCAAGCTTGGGTAACCCCATCAGGCCGTGTTTGTTTGTTTATAGTAAGCAGTTGCTCAATTGAGAGCGAGGTTGACTTCCACTTCCCTACATATAGACGGAATCCATCCCATCGAATTTATCACCAACAGCAGTCCTTGCACAGGGACTAAGAAAAGATTTTCATCAACAGACAAATTACTTCATATAATCTTAGATGCCACCAGAGAATACTTACATGGCTCTCAAGATCTTCCGGTGAGTAAATAGCCACACGAAATACCTGCGACACGCATAACTGACCCCTCTCAGAGGTGGCGTCACAGGTATTGACCAAGCGCTCACATACATCAAACACGCCGTTCTCGACTTCCATCCATCACAGGCTACATCAGCGGTGACGCTTTCGGTGCCCTCCATGAAAAGTATCCCGACTACGCTCTCTGCTGGTACGCAGTGAGCGGCGGGCCTCTGAGGTGAAGAAGGCCTACCCCGAGGACAATGTGCGGATTGTCGTCGGAAGCCTTACCGACTCGGATGTCATCGAAGGAGGCCGCAGCCGCCGATGTCCTTATTCGTAAGTGACAAACTCTGTGCAACTCGCAACGCCTGGCCAACTCTTGCTCCTTTTGATTCACTACTGATGTCGCAATTCAGACCCTGCCGACTCTGCGGATGACATCCCCTCAGCCAAGGCCATCGCCAAAGGCCTCGCCGAGGGTCAGTCTCCAGAGAAGCCTGGCTATTGGTTGCACATTTCCGGCACTGGTATCTTGCAATGGCTATGAAACTTGAAAACTTTCCTTTATTAATGTCCCGACACATCGCTCTCGAGACAGCTCTAACATCTCAACCCACCCAAAAAGTACGACATGAAGCACGAACGCTACGGCGAGGCCCCCCTTCCAGACCAAGACTGCCACGACATCCGCGACATCGACCGCCTCCTCAGCCTCCCGGACGATGCCATCCACCGCAACGTCGACAAGATCGTCCTCGCCGCTAACTCCTCTGCTGTCCGCTCCGCCATCCTCTCGCCTCCGACCATCTACGGCCCCGGCCGTGGGCCCCTGAGCCGCCGCTCCATCCAGGTCCCGGGCTCGCCAAGGCCACCCTCGAGAAGGGCTTTGCACCCGTCATCGCGCCCGGAATGACGGAGTGGGACCACGTCCACGTCCACGACCTGTCGGCCTTTTTCGTGACGCCCGCCGAGGCGTCGCGGGACGCATCCAAGAATGCCGACTGGGAGGTGTTCGGGCCCAGGGCGCATTACTTTGTCGAGAGCGGCGCGCACGTCTGTAGGGAGGTTGTGAGGTGGATCGCGGAGGAGGCGCAGAGGCAGGGGTTCTTGCCTGCGCCGCTTACCAAGGAGGCTACGGTCAAGGAGGTGCTGCAGTCTACGAGCGCCGGGATCACGTGGGGAATAAGTTCGAAGAATAAAGCGCAGAGGGCGCGTAAGTATCACGGGTGGAAGGGCAGGGCTCCGACGTTAAAGGACACGATCCCAGAGACGGTATCGTTGGAGGCGACGTTGTTGTACTTGCAGCCTCATGAGAAGAAATAGGGGATGTTCAAGGGGTTGCGTGACGATAGCGACAGAATTGAGTTCTTGAATAATTCCTTGCGTTTCAAAACTCTACCGGGGACCCATCAATCGATCTAAAATGCTTATAAGAACCTGCAATGCACAGAACCGCGAATCTTAATCCTCGCTCTGATCGTGATCAATGGCGAAGATGACCGTAATCTCGACTTCGTTGGTCCAGCCCGGATGCAGGCCCATCTCCTCCCACGCCTTCTCAATGTCGATTTCCAAGACCATATCGTCACCCTTGCAGATACAACATGCATGGAGCGGAATCACTTGGTTCTGAATTGTGACGAGGAAGTCATCGTTGATCGTCAATTCGGGAAGCTTGGAAATGTAGAGACCTTGGGCATTCATGTTAGTACATGAGCTAACGGTCATGGTGTCCGAAGTCCCTACCAAGAACGCCCAGTGCTTTGAGACGCGTCTTGAGCTCAATCTTGCCGTCGTGTCGAAGGAAAAAGTGACTGTCGACGATGGCTGCCGCTCCCGTCATCTTACCTACCAGTCCCAAGTTTGCAGTCCACAGTTTACCCTTACTCTCACTGTCGAAGCTCGAGAGGGGGTAGGCGGTGAATATCTCGTACCCGCGAACGCCCACCGAAGTTGTGAGGGACGAAGCCGGCGATCCTGGTCTGATGGGCGGGCTGACTCTGCCGGATGAATGAGCACGAACGACGTAGCGCATGGACCGCAGCACGCCCGCAAAGTACGTGAGAGGGACGATCTCCGTTAGGGGCCGGGCCGAGATGTTGAAGATGCCGAGGATTGGGGTGCCAGTGACAGCGGCGCCGTGGTAGCAGCCTATCTTCAGCAAACCATCGTCGTCGTAGCCCGTGTATGCATCGATGGTTTTCCCAATGACGCTGGGGCGAAAGATGATCGTTTTGCCGCGGATCGTTAAGCCCGTCATCTGCTTGATCAGATCCAGATTGTGTTGTCCCGGAACGTCGGTGATGTAAATCGGCCCACCGCTTACGCAGCGTGCCGCAGCATGGAAACCGGAATAGTCGTGCACGGTCTGGAACATGTCCCAGTCGGGTAGAATGTTGAGATGCTGAGTGAGTAGGCTATTGTGAGCATTGGTCCAGACGTGCCACGGGTGGGAAGCAGGAATCTCAGGGAAGAAGTCATCCGAGTTGCGGCAGAGGATGGCGGGCTTGTTGCGGGGCAGTTGGTTGTAGAACAGAATTTGCGGTGTCTGCGACATGCACGAGATGGCCTTGATGCTGAAGTGGCGGAGAGAGGAAATCGTCCACGCATCGAGGTAGGCGTCAATAAGCTGGCGGCGGGCGCTGGCCGAAACCCAAGTGTCTGTCATGAACTGGGCGTCGGTCTTGACACCATCGATACCGCAGTCAACAAGAAATTCGTAGAAGTCATTGTAAAACTTGTCGACGTCCTCTTTGGCTACGACAGTCATCTTGCCACCGAGAGGCAAGTTACGTCGCTCGGCGTCTTCTCGAACAACTTCAATTGTCTTGTATTCTTTGGCAATCTTTCCGTCAGGCGAAATGCCAGCCCAGTAGCCTTATCTGTTAGGTTCAGGATGCCTTTTCAAATTTGAGATTACTTACCGAGCAGGGCATGCCAGACTGCGATGTGCTGGATGTGTGGATGCTTCTCCCGAATGTGTGCAACCGTCGCCTTTAGGCCTTTTGGGAACGCCTTAGGCTCTGCTTCAAACTCGCACCAACCATGTTGGAATTGGCCATGCCCTCTATAGTCGATGGTTTGCCAGTTGTCGTCGATAATAAGACTTGTCACCTTGATGTTGTTCTCGGCCAGCCTGTCCACTGCATCGAAAATCTTCTCATCGGTGAGGCGTTGCCCGAGTGCGTTCCAGGTGCCTGATGCTCCAGTTAGTGAATGCTTAAGGGTTGGAGGCCTGGTGTAACTCACAAAAGCCAAGTCCGTCATACCAGTTTTCCATCCACTCTGGTTTGATGCCTTCTTCGATGGCTTTGATCTCCGCTTGTAACTCATTGCTGGCCTTCTTCTCTGAGATCACATAGTTTCTGGCCTGATACATAACCGCAGCATTGGCACTTTCAAAGTTGTCGCCCGTAGCGACAACGACCCTAGCCTTTTCCGATGACGTGCCGTCGTTGCGGGCCTGCGAGAGGTGAGTAAAACGCCCCAACGTTGACATCGGATACGAACATTCACGGACAACTGCCCATGCTCGTTGTGACGAAAGACAGAGAGCACATTATTCACCCCGCTGATGGCAAGAAATACCAAATGCTTTCCCTTAGGACTCAAGAACGAACACAGGACAGCATCTTTGTCGAGATAGAATGAGGTTTTGCCGTGGCGAGGAGCCAGCCATGGTGTCCAAATGCGAATGAGAGCAAACCATCTGTCGTTGTTAGTACTCTAGGAGACAACATCTGAGCACGCGTCGTGTATCATTTTAGGCCCTTGATATCACGGAATGACGATGGTCCTGCAGCCGTAGGCTTACCTCTGGAAGCCTCCCCAAGGCATGCCCACCGAGATGTCTGCAGTTTTGGATTCGTCGCCGTCAACGCCGTCAACGTCAGTTTCTAAAGACCATAACCGAGTACCGGGGCATTGGCTCATCAATGCTTTTACTTTCCAGGCAGAGTTCAGGGCTGGCACAATATCCTCGAGCCGTTCAGAGACGCTTTGGAGGACCGGTGTCGCACTGACAGCGACGATGCCGTCACCGACTCCAAGCTCATCACGGGCCCATCGCCACGGGTCGCTCTCCGCATGTCTAAATCTCAAAGTAAATTGCAAGGATTTCTTGATTGATACAGGTGTGGAAAAGAACAATCGTCGGACGTGGTCTGGGACTGACTGCAGAGTTGTCGGACCATTTTCATCCGAGATGCGGGACAAAACCGTCTCAGACCACTCGCCGGCATCGCTCGAATGCCATGAGGCAACCTGCCATGGCTCGTCTGCACGCGAAGCTGGTATCTCAAGAACGGCCGTCAAAGTCAGCTGTCCGTTCAAGACCTGGGTAAACTGGCCGAGAGGAGGATAGCTCTGGATCACGGTTTTCATGTTGTCTGCGATGTGTTCAGGAGCTGGTTTCTGCTTGGAGACGAAGAGAGCTTGGAAGACGTCGGCAAAGTTGTAGTTGTCTGACGGCATCTCGATGTCAGCAATCCCATAAGGAAACTTCCTGTTGATCAGTCAAGTGAGGGGGCATTCGGGTCAACCGCTGAAGTTGAACTGATGCGATATGGTCTGGCACTGCTGCAGTAGTATGCAAAGGGTCTGCAGGCGAAGTCAAAATTGCAGTCCTGTGACCTGCTGCACTAACAGCTTCAGTCTCAGCTGCACGAACGGAGCTTCCCTTGGCGCAATAGCTACGGCCGCCTGAACAGGCACGGGCAGGATCCGCTTAATTGGCCAATTGGCAACAGCATTCAGCAGGAAAAATACTAGACAGATGAGTAACGTCTAGCAACGGGGCATGCGTCGGTTAGCATCTGTTCTGAGTGACGGAAAGTCAGACGAAATTTGAGTAAGTGATTGGCAGATTACTAGATTCAGAGAGTGAGCGACGTCTTGGGTTTCTTGACGTTGGCAAGGGTCATTGCTTCGGTGGATGCGGAAGAATAAAGTCGTACAAGTGAATGAGTTGCTGAGATTGGATCTCGGATGCTGCCAGATGCAGCGTGTAGACACGTTATCTCCTCATCTCGTAAGGTACCTTACTACCAGGTATAGTAGTTGGAATCAAACGTGCTGTGATTGGCCGCGCCCGGAACAACTCGGGGCCAAAACGTGTTTGCGCCTCATATTCGAGGCATCTTTGGCTCCAGAAAGCTTTCTGAATTCTGAGCCGAAGCCTCATCACAAGATTTCACAAACACCTCATACTACCCTCTATCCTCCACAACTCCGCCATGGCGTCCCGGAGACTAGCTTTGAACCTCTCGCAGGGGCTGCGAAGCCGGGCAGCTCTCTCCAGAGCGAGCCCTATCACCCGGGGCTTCGCTACGCCCGCCAGCACCCCGTTTGGCAAGACTCAGACGACGACCTTGAAGAATGGACTGACTGTACGCGAGCCATATCATCCAAATGCTCTCCCCGCTGCTCAATTGGTCTTGGACTGCCCGTCGCGAATTGCTTCTGACGTCTGCTTTTTAGGTCGCTACCGACTACTCCCCCTTCGCCCAGACCTCGACCGTCGGCGTTTGGATTGACGCCGGCTCAAGGGCTGAGACCGACGAGACCAATGGCACCGCACACTTCCTCGAGCACCTCGCCTTCAAGGTAGGCCATCGAACCGCCGCCTATCCGATGAACACACCCAGGCTGAACAAGAAACCTAGGGCACCGCGAACAGGACGCAGCAGCAACTTGAGCTTGAGATAGAGAACATGGGTGGCCACCTAAACGCCTACACTTCTGTCCGTTCCACTCGACCGAGAACCCATCAGAACCCCATATTGACAATAGCATAGCGCGAAAACACCGTCTACTTCGCCAAGGCTTTCAACTCCGATGTTCCCCAGTGCGTCGACATTCTCGCCGATATTCTCCAGAACTCCAGGCTCGAAGAGTCCGCCATTGAGCGCGAGCGCGACGTCATCCTTCGCGAGTCCGAGGAGGTTGAGAAGCAGATGGAGGAGGTAGTATTCGACCATCTCCACGCCACTGCCTTCCAGCACCAGCCCCTCGGCCGCACCATCCTCGGCCCTCGTGAGAACATCCGCGATATCACCCGCACCGAGCTCGTTAACTACATCAAGAGCAACTACACGGCTGACCGCATGGTCCTCGTTGGCGCTGGCGGTATCCCCCACGAGAAGCTCGTCGAGCTCGCCGAGAAGAACTTCGCTGGCCTTCCCTCCACCGGTCCCCAGACCCAGGCCTACCTGCTGTCCAAGCAGAAGGCTGACTTCATCGGCTCCGACGTCCGTGTTCGCGACGACAACATCCCCACTGCCAACATCGCCATCGCCGTCGAAGGTGTCAGCTGGAACAGCGAGGACTACTACACCGCTCTGGTCGCACAGGCCATCGTCGGCAACTACGACAAGGCCATTGGCAACGCTCCTCACCAGGGCAGCAAGCTTAGCGGCTTCGTCCACAAGCATGACCTCGCCAACAGCTTCATGAGCTTCTCCACTAGCTACAGCGATACCGGGTAAGACAAGCGTACGACCTCGCAGATGGTCACTTGCTGACGTATTCCAGTCTCTGGGGCATTTACCTCGTTACCGACAAAGCCGACCGTATCGATGACCTCGTCTATTTCGCCCAGCGCGAGTGGATGCGTCTGAGTCGCAACGTCTCCGAGGCTGAGACTGAGCGTGCTAAGGCTCAGCTCAAAGCTTCCATCCTCCTCTCTCTTGACGGCACCACCGCCATCGCCGAGGACATTGGTCGCCAGCTGGTCACCACCGGCCGTCGCGCCAGCCCCGCCGAGATTGAGCGCACCATCGACGCCATCACCGAGAAGGATGTTATGGACTTCGCCAGCAGGAAGCTTTGGGACCAGGACATTGCCATCAGCGCCGTCGGAAGCATTGAGGGTCTCTTCGACTATGCAAGACTCAGGGCCACTATGAAGCCCAAGTACTAAATGGTGACAGATGCGAGGGATTGCGATTCGAGGAGAGTTTAGGGTATAGAGTGTATGAGATACCGTTACAGGCTAGTGTATCATAAAGACTTCCCTTGTTCAAATGTCGGTGATATTCGCAAGCTTAGCACCTTGACTGCCTCATTCTACTTTGTTCCCACCCAGTTCTAGGCTACGTTTATGTCTCTGAACGCCTGAGGAGACCCCAGAAACCCACTATCCATTCTACGAATAACGCCTGTGGATGTCCTCAGACCCAGATCTGCATACGGGGAGCTATACAGCCAATCAAATGGCAAAACCAGGGGTATTACTGGTGAGGAGATCATGTTGCTGATGTGTCCTACTGTTTAGTGCAAGAACACAATCATCAGCACAATCACTCTAAACAAGACGATAATGTAGATGGCGATACTTCATTTTTCTACACTTGAATCCTTTTCTGGTATAACTACATAATATCATGTTCATCCACCCAACCTTACTTTTCGATTTTCCAACTCACACACGACTCATCCCCCCCAGACCGTACTCACTGCTGGCGATTCATGTACTCAATACGAATCTCAACGGCTCTGCGGTGAGCCTCCAATGCCTCAGTCTTGGCAAGCTGCATGACTGCGTCGCCGACGTTGCGCAGACCCTCCGCCGTCAGGTTGGAACTGGTGATATATTTGACGAAAGAGGCGAGGTTGACTCCTGAGTACTGCTTGGCGTATCCGTACGTGGCTGCAATTCGCCTTGTTAGCCTAAGAGCAATATACCGACTTTTGTGAAGTGGGAGAGCAGAGAAAGTGAGAAGAATACTTACGCAGAGAGTGGTTGACACCGGCGGAGTAATCGCCTACGCTCTCGGGGGTCCACTCGCCGATGAAGACGCTGCCGGCGTTCATGACTCGCTCCATGACTTTCTCGGCGTCCTTGATCTGGAGGATTAAGTGCTCCGGGGCGTACTCGTTGCTGATGCGCATGGCATCTTCAACGGTCTTAACCTGGATGGTGACGGAGTGGGCGATGGAACCGCGGACGATGTCGACACGCGGGAGGGCCATGGCCTGCTTGTGCAGCTCGTCTTCGATGGCCTGCAGCTGGATCTCGTTTAGGTCGACGGCGATGAGCACCACCTGGCTGTCGACGCCGTGCTCGGCCTGAGAGAGCAGGTCGGAGGCGACGAAGGCCGGGTTGGCGTCCTTGTCGGCGATGACGAGGACCTCCGAGGGACCCGCGGGCATGTCAATGCTGACGCCGGCGTTGGTGTCATTGCTGACGAACATCTTAGCGGCGGTGACGAATTGGTTTCCGGGACCGAGGATCTTGTCGACCTTGGTGCAGCTTTCGGTGCCGTACGCCATTGCGGCGACGGCCTGAGCGCCGCCGGCGAGGACGATGCTCTCGGCGCCGACCTTGTGGGCGACGTAGACGATCTCCGGGGTGAGGCTGCCGTCGGGGCGTGGCGGGGAGGCGAACACGATCTTCTGGCAGCCGGCGACCATAGCGGGGACACCGAGCATCAGGGCTGTACTGGGAAGGACGGCGGTTCCACCGGGGACGTAGAGACCAACTCGCTCGATTGGTCTTATGAAGCGACTGCAGACGACTCCGGGCATGGTCTCTACCGTCAGGGGTCTGTCCTCCTTTTGCGCAGCGTGGAACTTGCGGATGTTCTCGAAGGAAATATCAATGGCTTTGATGGACTCTGGCGAAAGCTGCATGGCCTCTTTGGGGAAAGGGGCCTTCAGAACCGGGGAGGTGAGAGAGGTGGCTTTCTCGAACTTGTGGGTGTAGGAAAGAACGGCCTTGTCGCCTCCCTTGCGGACCTCGTCGATAATGGGCTTGACGATGTTTAAGATGGCCTCGGGGGACTTTTGTGAAGGGCGCTTAAGGACCTCGTCGATCTCGGAAGCTGAAAACTTGGAGAGGTCATATCTGCGCATCGATACCCTCTCATTGGACTTGTCTTCCTTAGCTGCTGCTGCGGCTGCCGGCGCAGATGCGGGAGCAGAGGTGGTTTGAATGCCCTCCTTCTCCGCCCACTTGCTCTTGGCATTGCCCGCCCTCCTCTTGACCTTGAACGCCTTGGCGTCAAGATTCCTCTCAATGTCGGCCAGGCTGACACCAGCACTGACCGCCTTGGTAAGAGCGAAGTAAATAATATCTGCGGCCTCGAAGGCAACCTCCTCGGGCGTCTTGGCGTCGCAGAGCTCTTCCGCTTCCTCCATGATCTTGGCACGCAGAAGCTTCTCGTCAGAGAAGAGACGAGCAGTGTAGGAACCTTCGGGGGCAGACTTCTTCCGCGACTGAAGGGTCTGCTCGAGACGGGGAATGCCGGTCAAGTCGCCGAAGCAGCCGTGCTGGTCCAGATGGCAGAACCTGCCGGTCTGCTTAATAACGAACTTGAGAGTGTCGTTGTCGCAGTCAAGTGCGATGCGGACGAGCTCCTGGGTGTCTCCAGAAGTGGCACCCTTGACCCAGAGGCCGCGCTTGCGGCTCTGGTAGATGCCAGTCCGGGTACGGACGGCCTCGCCGACGCTCTCGGCGCTGCTGTAAGCCAGTCCGAGCGCGGTGCCAGATTCGTCGGTTACGACGGTGGGAATGAGACCATCGGGCCGGTCCGATTTCCAGAACGAAGAAATAAGCTTGGAAAGAGGAAGTTTGCCCTTCTCCTCCTTGGCGGCTGTCAAGCCGTCGGACGGCAAGATCGGGATAGCATTGCACTGCTTGGCAATGTCGACGAAGTGCTCGAGGGTAGTCTCCGGGACTGGCTTGAGGAAGAGGTTCGGTAGCTTTTCGACCTTGCAGTGCTCAATAAAGGCTCCCAGGTCACACACGGTCGAGTCGAAATCCTTGACCAGCACGGCGTGCTTGGACGCGGCCGACGTTGAGACGGCTGCGGTTTTGAGGACGGAGCCCACCCGAGACCCGAATTCCTCGTACTGAGACAGGTTCTCGGGGGAGACGAAGACCATGCGGGCGCCGGCATCGAGCAGAGAGACGACATCGTCCTTGGAGGAGATGCCCGTGACATCAAAGTAGCCCCGAAACTCTGCGTTGTGCTGCTTCAGGAAGCGGTGAAACTTTTCCAGGGTCTGGTCGTTAGCCTCAAAAAAAGGGGCGCCGAGTACTGAGACCTGCTCGCGATCGAGGCCGTCCAGCTTCGCCAGGCCGGGCGGGATGGCCACGCTGACAAGAAAGGGGAAAGATAGTGTTGTCTCCATGGCGGGCGAGATTGTGTTCATGTGAGGGGTTTCGCTGTCTCTTCTTCCTTTTCTCTCACATACAGCAAAAGACCAATGAGCAACAGAGTGTGAGACAATGGCAAAGTTGCGAAAAGGCGTTTACCCGAATCAATTGTGGAAAAAGCGGAATGTCACTCTATAAGATAACCTCAGTGACTCAATATCTAGGAAGAGGGCCCGCCACTAAAAGTAAAAATCCTCAGAGTGTGACACCACCACCTTTTAGCATGGAGCCCTGCATCGGCGTGGGCGGGTTGTTTTGGTGGGGCAACTGCCCGTCTGATCCAATCCTCGCCCTGCCGATTTGCCTATGAATACCCCTTGTCCATGTGGGATTAAGCTGTGGTCAGTGCGTCGGCAGCCACCTGCCGGAACGGCTTAACATAATCGCCGCGGAGAAGTTGGAGCGCAAAACCGGGAGGACTTGAAGTGTAAACCATTAGCGCGCCGAGCCTTGAGTGCTGCGGGCGACCGAACGACGACGAAAGACCTTCGACAATCAGCTGCGACCGCAAGTTGCGAGAATCCAGATACTCATAAAAGTAGCGAAATAATCTCGTTACTGCCTTTTTTTGACCTCCCTCTTTTTGCGACTTTTACCCCGAGTACCTGCGAGGGAGGAAGGATCGCCCCGACGCGTCGGGAACAAACTTCGACCCGACCACACCCAGGCGACGCCCTCACTTCCTCTCCTCGCGACCATTTCATATCCCACTCATACATCGTTGCTCCGCAGTTTCTCTGACCATCAAAGATGGCATCCCAAACATCCGATCCCCAAACAAACGGCGTCCCCGCCCTAAGCTCGCAAACCGCCAACAATACCCAAGCGACCGCAGCAACCATAACTACAGGCTCGCAGCCCCCATCACAATCCCAACCATCCCAATCCACCACACAAGGGCAATCGCAACAACCAAACGCTCAACAGTCCTCCGCCTCAGCCTCCCAACAGCAACAAAACCAACAATCGTCCTCAAATCCACTCGGCAATGCCGCCCAGGCACCGCGGCCCCGCGACTCGCGCATGATCGAGCTCCTCCTCACCTCCCAAGGCGTCACATCCTACGAGTCCCGCGTGCCCCTTTTACTCCTCGATTTCGCCTACCGCCACACCTCGAGCATTCTGAGCGACGCAATTTACCTCTCCGCCGACCCATACATCTCTCACGCGGGCTCCAAGCCGTCGGCCTCGGCCGGCGCGGCGGCAGCCTCGATACCCGGCTCCGGAGACGCTGCGGTGAGCGCCAATGCCGTCAAGCTGGCCATATCGGCGCGCTTGGGATACCAATTTCGCGGGGGCGGTGGCGCGGGCGGTGTTTCCAAGGACTGGCTGCAGGAGCTCGCGCGCGAGCGCAATAAGACGGCGCTGCCCAAGGTCGCGCAAAACGAGTGGGGACTCAGGTTGCCTAGCGAGCGGTTCGTCCTCAGCGGTGTCAGCTGGGGTCTGAAGGACGTGTGGGAGGAGGGTGGGATCGACGAGGATGGGGACGAGGACGAGGATGATGCGGTGGGCGGCGGCGGTGCCGGTGGAGCTATGGAGGGCGTGGAAGCTACGAACCAGAACACGGCTGACGAGGACATTGGTGGAGACGGTGTTGAGGGCGGCACGATGGAGGATGTCTTTGGCAAGGACATTGCCGAGGATGCGGTCATGGGAGGCACATCCTAGTGGCCCTCACGATCGAGATCATCTCCGCGAACACTATCGGAGAGAAATCTCGACCAGTCACGATGGTGTGAAGGGTAAGTCTCTGAAGCCCAGGTATTCCCATGAGAGAATCGCGGCTAGGGAGCTATCAATACAATAGTTGAATTATGCTGGCGTGTATTAGCGATACGCGAAGGTGAGATATAGCCTTGGGAGTTTTACTAAGAGGGAAAGTAAAGATTAGGCAAATCACCTTAAGAACCAGAAGCCGAGTGAGGTAGTGTCTTATCATTAGCCACTACAAATCGCGAATTCCAACGCCTCCCGCTATGCAAAGCAAACACCCGTTCCGCGCATCAACCTTGGCTTATTTTCCCCAAACGTTCCTCTATAAGTCGCCCCTGGAGTAAAAGTACAGAAGTTCGAATCGCAAGATTAGCTCGCACCTGCAGAGACATTAGGGTTATACATCGCGGCCTGTTCCCCCCTTTTAGCAGACTGTTTCTGCACACCTTTTTCAAGGGTGAGATGATTTACCCCGGTGATCAACTCAGCGCCGACGTCTTCCGTCAGCACCTTTTGGGGAAGTGCGGAAGTCTGATTTTCCTTGCCCCTGGGCTGAGGAGACTTATCTCTTTGGGCTCGCGCGCTTTCGAGGTCCGCCTCGTCGTCGTCGACTTCTTCCTCCTCGTTGGTATCTTTATCATCGGCGTACTCGTCCTCCATGACGGAGGCGGCCAGTTGCTCATCGCCATCGACGCTGCCGCTAAGTATGCTTTCTCGCTCGTCGTCACCGTACTCGTCCATGGAACCTCGCGAAATGTAGCTCTGCCCCATCTCGTCACCGATTTCCTCGTCATCGTCGTCGAGATCTTCTAAGTCGGCCTGCTCATCATCATCAGAGTCGCTAGCTGAGAAATCATCCAGCTCCAAGGGTGTGTCTCTCCAGTATGTAAAGTCGGTATACTCCTCTCCACCACCCTTGACCAGAGTGCTGACAGGTGGGAAGAAGTGGTCCACGACTTCATTGATGTTGATATAACTCAGCTTTAGCTTGTTCAAGCTGAGTAAATCAAGAGATACCTCGGCGTTGGAGTTGATGGTGAAAATGCGGTTTCGCGGAACGTCCACTGTTCTGTACGAGATTTGGTCTGTAAGTCGGTTTCCAAAGCCAGCGTAAAACGGTGTTCGATCCGGACCGTACAAATGACGTATGTCTCGGAGTGTAGCCATCTTGAAAACATGAGGCTTTCGGAGGTAGACCTCACGGCGAAGAGCGGCCATGGTCCGATCTGGTGACAAGATTGTCGGCCCGCGCGGCACTTTATACTCTCCTTGCTGAATACCAGCCAAGTACGCTCTCGTGGTGTCGGATTGACCCACTGATCGACTGGTGAGATACATAATGTTGTACCCATTTGCGACAATGTCGCTGTAGAGTTTGGCAACGCCAGCGTGCGTCCAATCGCGTCCAATCATGTTTAGTACGTGCCCCAGCGCGTCCGATTTGGTAATGGTGCCGTCGATATCCGAGATGACAACTGGCGTCTCGTGCTTCCAAAGGTACATATTGGCCTGGCAGGTTGCCCTGTTGACGGTGAAGCTCATGGTGTTCTCGCCGGGCTTCAAGCAGAGTGCCTTGAGCTGATCACTAGTCAACCGCAGCGTCTTGGCGTAGTTCAAGTTCGGATCTCCCGCCGTCGACAGAGGTGGAGTGGTAGGGGGCGTATGCAAGCCAGAGGCACCAACGTCCGACTCGGTTCTTCGGTGGCTCGGACTGGGCGCGGTGGTTGTCACATCGCTACCGTCGCTCTGGTATCCAGGATCTGATGCAGCATCAGCCGCAACATCTGGCGATGAGCGGTACCCAGCCTCCATGGTTTTCTTCTTGGCTGCCTCCTTAGCCTCTTCGCTGCTGTAGATCCAAATGTTGCCGTGCTCGTCCATGCCGAAAAGAGATCCGATGTCGTAATTACCTTCCAGCTCCTCAGAAAGAATCTTGCGAGCCAAGATCTCAGCGCGAAAAATATCCTCTTCATTACTCTTGAAGCCGGTCATGTCGAGCATCAGGTCGCCGCTTTCGGTAACATGAGTGGGGATGTTGTTGGCAGAGAGCTCCTTGGAGAGCATCAACGCTCTTTCCAGGGCGTCTTTGTGCGCCAAGGGCGGGGGACTGTGTGATCTGTCGGACATGGCCCATTCAGCGGAGTTTTCGCCGTACTCGCGGTCACTTGCGCGAGCCGACTTGCGCAGCACATCGTCGCTGTGTGGTCGCCAATCGTCCGATCTTGGTCGTCCGTGAAAGAGCCCCGGTGATGTGGACAACGGTGTAAGATAACCTACGACTGTTAGCATGTGAATGCGCAATAGAGGTGTCCGGTGGGCAGCAAAGGAACAAACCATGGTTCCGCGGTAGGGTTGCGCTGTGAATGACCGAAGGAGGAGGTCGCCTAGGTTTCTTAGAATCTGAGTCCAGGTCCAACAGGTCCGGCTCAAACAGACCAGGTGAGGAGGGGTTCTCGGGATTCAAGGGAGGGCTCGAGGCGGGTGATACTAAGGGCGACGTTTGCAGGTCCCGTGGGATGGTATCGCTGGTTTCGAAAACGAAAAAGGCTTCTCCTTCCTCTCCGAGCTTCATGGAGTAATTTTGTTTGACACCGTTGACCTTGAATTCAACCTTCTTCTCGTATGGTCGCAGAAGAGAGAACTTTCCGAAGCGAACGTGGAAGGGCGAACATGCGAGAGAGCCGTCTTCTTGCTCGACGACAATAACGTCGATGGCGCCACTCAGGGTGGCCGGGTTGATCGAGTTCCATGTCGAGGACACTGAGGCGCTTAGGTTGCGAACGTACTGCATGTTGATTGAAGAGCTTCGCCTTCACGGCGGTTGGAGCGCGAAACTCGTTCCAGGGCGCAGATGCAGAGCCAGGGGAAAACAGACGTCAGAATTGCGCTTCTCAGGGCTGGACGCCTTTCTGCGTCTTGAACCTGAGAAAGGTCGGTAGTCGGCAAGTATAATGAGCTGCTTGGGTGGTTGCGGAGGCGGGAGTGTAGTTATTGGGGAAAGTGGTATTATTGGGATGCAGGGTTCGTGGGTGAGGTGAGAATGGGAGGGGCGGCAAGGAGTAGGAGAGACGAGGGCGTTCGTTCCAGCGCGCGATGAGCAAGGGAGCTGGATCTGCGGTTCGTGGTTCGCAGTTGAAGGTTATGCGTCGGGTGCGGGTAAGGAATGACGGGAAACCGATTCCTTATGGAGGGCCGATAAGTAAGGTAAGATAAAAGGCACGGAGGACTGAATCACTGATTAATGTTTGGGTTCGCAGGGTGCCAGGGTCGGACGAATGGAAAAAGGAACGGTCAGAGGCTGAAGTAACCTCCAAGTCTCTTCTGTCTTCCTGTCGTTGGGTTTGGTCCAGCTATGGAGGACCAGTGGGAAGGGTTCGGGGCGAGGATAGTGCAAAGATGACAAAGACGAAGCTGGGTCTTCAGAGAACTTCGCAAGAACGACGGATGGATGATGAACGAGGCGGACGTTCGGGCGGGCAGACAGGGGAGCAAGCAGTCTATCCCTGCCTGTTGGACCGGCCTAACAAGCTAGGTGCTTCTGCCTTACTAGCTAAGTGCCCTAAGGTACCGCGGGCTAGGCGGTTTCGGCGGCCTATACCTCAGCTTAACCCTCTGCAAAACCTTATCTTACCCCTCTCTACTTTTAGCTATAAGTACTATTAAAAGTTATAAATTATATAAAACGGATTATATAATATAATATAATATTTATTTAAGCTATAAGGCCCTAAAAATACTACTTATAGAATTATATTTAGATTATATTTTACTTATAATTACTATCTATTCCTATCTTTAGTCTCTAGGTAGTATTACCCTCTCCCTCTACTTTAGAATGAGGAGTAGGATCTAGAGTAAGACCTAGGGTATAATTATTATTTTTCTTTTTAATTTTATTAATTAGAATAGTATTATAAGTAAGATTTATATAGTACTAAAAGGTTTTAAAGTTATTATTATTAAGCTTAGTATAAAGAGTAAGCTAGATATAGGGATTATTAATTAACTTAGTAAAAATATACTTAAGATTATTAAAATTATAATAACTTTAAATATATTAGAATAATATTCTAAATATTTTAGAAGAATACTTATAATAAGATTTATTTTATAATTTATAATATTAATAAGGGTAAACTATAAGATTCTTTACTTTAAAGAAAGCTTATTAATAGATTTAATTAATAATAAGCTTCTAGACTACTTTCCTAGATAAATACTAGGAATACTAAATAGGTTAAGGCTAGATTATATTTTATTATACTCTAATTATATTTAAAAGAGGTTTATATTATATTTATTCTAATTTCCTAGTATATAAATTTATTATTACTCTTAGTTTCCTTATTAAAGGAATCTATTAGGGCTTGCTTTTCAGCCTTAAGAATAATATTAGCTTCCTTAATTTCTTTTATTTACTAGATATACTTCTAAGAGGGAGTAAAAGGGGGATTAATAAGCTAGATTATATTAGAAATATATTCTTAATAGGAACTAAAATAATAGTAACCTTATTTATATTCTTACTAGAGCGTTTTTATTTCTAATTACTAGAGGAAGGTATTTAGAAATCTACTTTAGTATTTAAGAGGATAGTAATAACTAACTACTAGTAGTTTAAAATATATAATTCTAATTAAACTAAGTAATATTAACTTAGCCTTAAGTAAACTATTTATTAAGGAAATCTATAGGTTTAATTAGTAATTAAAATATATTTAAGCTATAATTAATATATTATTAAACTCTACTTTAGTAATATTAAAAGCTTAGCTATTATAGCCCTTCTAGTTAGCCTTAGTATTAATAGAAACCTTAAAGCTATTCTCTTTCTTACTATAGATTCTATAGATATAATAGGTAAGGGCTTATATATCCTTAAAAAGAAGCTAATTTAATTACATTAGAGCTATATCTAAAATAGATTAAAGAGATATTTCTTATTATATAGGGGTAAAAGTTTAAAAAACTTCTACTATAACTATAATCCTAATAATAGAAGCGTTTACTAGGGAAGAGTATAATCTAGTATTTCTATAAAGTATAATATTAGTCTTAGTATAATTATAATATAATTTAGTTATATTATACTAGTATTAATATACCTTACTAGATAAGTTTATCTTAAGGGGATTAATCTCTTAGAGACTAGGGGCGCTAATAAGGTAGACGAGTTAGGCCTTATACTAAACTAGGGGGTTAGCTTATTATAAATTATATTAGAACTATATATAAGTTATAAATCTAGGAGGATAAGAATAGATTAGTATAAGTAGTATTTAGCTATTATTAATAAGGTATAATAAGATAGGCGCTATAGTTATAATTAGTATATATAGGGAAAAAAGAGAAATTAATATAAAGTTCTATAAGTAGCTAAAATTAAATAGGAGTAAGAAAATTAGTACTAAGTAATATTATAATCTTATTAGCTTAGAATAAATATATCTTAGAAACCTCGCTTATTAGTATAGCACTAGTAGCTACTACGCTTTCTAAAGTAGGGGTTTTACCTAGAGTAGAGCAAATATATAAATATAATAGATTAGAGGGATTTTACTAGGAATTCTACTAAAATTTATTACTATTTAAGAATGTTTAAGTTAGTATTTATTTATATTTATAATATAATTAAATAGTTAAGAATCTCTACTTCCCTAGGGTTTAATTTAGAAAATAGTTATAAAATAGATAGCTTAATAAGTAAGTCTTTTATTATTATTAGTTAACTTAAGGTAATTATACTTATAATATAATAAAAATATATTAGCTAAGGTATCAAAAAAAGTATCTTAAGCTTATAAAATATCCCTAGGAATAGCTTATATTTTTATAGAATAAGGATAGCGCTATGTTTATTTAGTTTAGTAAGGTATTCTATTAGTACCTGAAGGTCCTTCCTAATAGAAGCTTTACCTTATATAGGAGATAAGTAAGAAAAATATATTTAGTAGAATAAAAACCTAATTAATAGACCTAAAGGAACTCTTTATAAATTAGATAACTCTCGCTCGCTATATAAAAGTATACTATAAGAAGGCTTATATTATTAATAAGTAAGGAAATATTAGCTCTAATTATATTACTAAGATTAAAAGTATAAAGTATACCCCAGATAAATTTAAAGTATAATTAATAAGTAGTAGCCTTTTACTATAAGCTTTTTAATAACCTTTTAGAACTTAGTCCCCTTTCTATCCTAGCTAAGATTATTAATACTAATAACTTAGAGGCTTCTAACTTAGATAGATTAGAGGAAAAGAGAAATATAATATGAAAATACCTATTAAATAACTAATCTCTTCCTAACCCTAAATAATATAAAATGTATTTAGATTATAACTATATTATACCTAATATAATAATACTCCTTAACTCTAAGCCCTCTAAATATTATAATATCTAGGTTTAAGAAGGTAATACTTAGGCTATACTTCCTAAACTATAAAGTAGAAAAGTAAGTCTTTAAATTATATTTAAAATATAACTAAGTTATAAACTAAAGTATTATCTAGGTTAATACTAATCTAATTCGATTAAAGCTTAACTTATTAAAACATAATTAGTATAATAATTACTCTAAGGCTAGAGTATTATAATACCTAGATCTTTATTTAAGTAATATTTTAAATTATGTAGTATAGAATATATTTAGAGAAGAAGTATAAAAGATATAAGCTATAAAGAGATTAGAGAAAACTATAACTACGATATAAATAGAGTATAAGTATAATAAAAATATAATAAAAGTATAATAAAAACCCCTATTTCTACTACTTCTATATTTTAAGTAATACTTTAAGCTTCTAAATTTAAGTATTCTATAGCTCTAATTCAATAGCAAGCTTATTATCTAGCTTATAATTAAATAACTAATTATCTTATTAATAACGCTTAGAAGGTCCTTATAAGTTACGTATTATACTTATGCGATTATGTCTATATTATATTATTATTATATTCCTATTATATATTACTACCTTACTTTTACTACGCTTAAATACTAAGTAACTTATACTAAGAACGTATAGGTATATTAAATAATAAAGCGCTTAGGAGTATATTTTAAATAATAATTACCTCATAGCCTTAAGGCGTTCGTTAACCTTAGGAAGCTTATTTTTAACCTACTAGAATTAGATAAATATTATATTATATTTATAATTAACTTACGATTCTAAGGCGTTAAGCTTACTTAGGCACTTGCTATAATACTTCGGTCTCGAAAGCTTAATAGGGTTCCTATTACCTATATAATTAACTTAGTATTAATATACTCCTAGTTAATAATTCGAGCCCTATTATATTAGAGATATAATATAAATATAGTAATAGTATAATACCTATATATTAATAGCTTTCTTTAAATTAAGCCTTTTACTATAGGTATACTTATACTAGTAACTTTCCTTAACTATATTTATTTATAGCTAGAGTATATTCTAAATAGCTAGTAGAATAAGTAAAATATAATAGTTAAGGTATACTATTAATATTAGATTTAACTTATAAGTTACTTGTTATAAGATAGCCCTGGCCTCTGGCTACTGCATAGTGAATCTACCTGCTTAAGTGCAATAGACCTTCTAACTCCGCGCCTCCTAATAATATATAGCCTTTAGTCACGTGGTTATAACTTTTATAACTATAGCTGCACTTATATATACCCGTTATACTAGATAGCCTTACGATCTTTAACCTTATATTAATAATAACATAGTTTTTAATTATTTAATAGACTATAAAACTATTAACGTTTCCTCTCGCGCACTACCCGCGCTACTAATACTACCTCTATTACTACTTTATCCGCTAGTAGCTATGCTATTATTAGTAACGCTCTCTCTATATTAAAGCAGTTAGCATAAGCCATACTTACTAACGTTTACCTAGGCTACTTAGGCTACCTCTACCTTAGTAATACGGAGGACCTACTTAAAGAAGGGCTACTCTATAGCGGATATAATAACCTACTAAACTTCTACTACTAAATATACTTAGCTCTAATATTATTACGCTTTATAAAATCCCCTATAGGGGTATTAAGATAAGCCCTCTTAAGAGCTATACTAATAATACGCTCTCTATATATAGTAGAGTAGTTAATAAAGGAGCGGGTTTTATTAATTATATTAAGGCTAAACTCTCTAGTAACCCCCTCTATATTATTTACGCTAAAGGGTATACCTTGCTTAGGCTTAGTATATTTATATACGGGGTCTAGTACTAAAAAGGGCTAGAGCCGATAGGAACTAGAAAGATAATAAATAATATAGCTCTACCTATAAATAGGTAAGAATATTAAAAAGTAAGCTTAAAAGATATATAGAATAATTCGCAGATCTAATTAAAAGAGATCTTCTAAATTAAGCGCTAATTCGCTAAAAAAATACTAAAAAACGAGGTATAGGATTATTAAGGTACTAATTATAATAATATATATACTATACTAAAGTCCGCTATGCTCCTCTCTTCTACGCTCTACTCTATAGTCTTCTTATAATAGGTCTATATACTAAGGGAGTTTTTTAAAGGTTATATAGCTAAGTCTATCTTATCCTATTCTAATTATCTCCTTAAAACTCTTTATAATATAAAAAGGAGAGTCTTAAAAAATAAATAAAACTATTTTATAGAAATAGTAAATAAACTCTATTTATAGATCTAATCTATTAATAATATCTTCTAAGTAAGTAATCTTATTATTAATAAGATCCCTTAGGTTTAACTATCTTCTACTATAAGTTATATCTTAATAATAGCTTTATTACCTCTTCCTCTTTATTATACTCCTTATCTTATTCTAACCCTTAGTATAGCTAAAACTACCTACCCTACTATACTAAGCGTGAGAAGTTATAATAATATACTCCCTTAGGCGTGTTTTACTTAATCTAATCTTACTAGTTAACTCTCTACTAGATATAATCTATATAGCTATAGTTATACTTATTTAAAGGACTAGGCCTCTTAGGATATAATAATATATCTATAAGTATAGTTCTTAGGTATAGCTTAATAGTTATATTATAACTTAATATCTATAAGACTTATAACTAAAGCTAACGTCTAAGGTATTTAAGCTTATTATTTAGTATTTTAGATAAAGTAGACCTAGATAATACTTATAATTTATAAATAGGTTAAGGAATATTTACTATAGGAGATAGTATAATATTATTATTATTTCTAAAGTCTACTATATTACTATTTATAAGTAAAGGAGTAAGAGGGTATAAAAGGAAGAAAGGTGCTTTCTTAAAGTCTTCTTAGCTTAATAGGATATCTCGCAAAGCTATATTACTATTAAGTTTGGAATTACGCCGCAGCCCCTTTATAAAAAGACTATAACAAATTCACCTAGTTCGTAAGTATAATTCGGCAAATACTATATAGGTATTTTAACCTATACCCTCTACTAGTTAAGGAAAATAATATAGGAACCCTATATATTCCTACTACTTATAAGTAAACCCTCTAAATATTACTATATAAAGTCGGACGCGCGCTATACTAGGGCTAATTATATTAGAGCTAAACGGGCTACTAAGGCTCTCGTAGTAACGCCCTCGCTAAACCTTCTAGTAAGGTAAAAGCTACTATATAAGATAACTCCTTAACCTAAAAGGTTAACCTTCTAGTAAGGTACTGCGAATACTACTATATAAGAGGTAACTCCTTAACTAAAGAGGTCTTTCCTAAGAGGTTCTTATAGCTAGAAGTATAAGAAGCTCTATTATAAGTAGGGCTTTATACCTCTCCCTCTTCCTTATCCTTATCCCTTAACTATGTTAGTACTAGACCTTATATATAAATATACTAAGCCTAAGCAAGGCACGCCCTTTAGTATAAATAATATAGAGGGGGTTACTAGAGAGTTTAGTCTTAATATAATTAATAAAACCCGCTCCTTTATTAACTACTCCGCTATATATAGAGAGCGTATTATTAGCATAGCCCTTAAGAGGGCTTACCTTAATACCCCTATAGGGGACTCTATAAGGCGCGATAGCATTAGAGCTAAGCAAGCAAGCTATATTACTATTAATAATTAAGTTATAGAACTCTGCGGTAATTATAGATATATATCGGGTAACTAAGGGGATTTTAGAGTTATAGAGGGGCTCCTATCTTATAATACTATATATTAAGGTCTTATATAGCCTTAACGAAGCGCTAATTGCTATTCTAGTCCTATATAAAGTTATAATAGAAGTAGTAGCTAGTCGACTAGTTTATAAAGATTATAGCCTAGTAATAATTACTATAGTTTAGTAGAAAGAAGGCCCTAGTAATATCCTAAAGATTCTTTACCTCTACTCTTTTAAGCTCTATAGAAGCCTTATTAATTTCTTTCCTAGGTTACTAAGCTAGTTTATAAATTAGAGTATAGATATTATAAGAGTAGCCCTTAATTATAAATATAAAAAGGGCTATAACCTCTAAATTATCTAACTACTCTTATTTTATTAGCTTCCCTTATATATTATAAAAGTCTAATAAATATTCTACTTAAGCTAAAGTTATAATAGATAGCCCTCTTCTATACTAGGTTATTAAGTAATTTATAGATTCTTAGTTCTATTATATATATTATAGGACTATTAGTATAAGCTTATCTTTATTTAGTATAGGGTTCCCTTTAGGTCTTATAGTATTAAATACTACTAAGGTATTAATAGGGTTAAATATAATATCTCTTAGGGTAATAAGGGCTAAGTATAGTAATATAAATAGTTTTATAGACCTAGAGTAGTTAAAACACTTTATAAAATTAGCTAGTTATTATAAGTTATAACCCCTCTTCTACTTCTTATAGCTATTCCTTCTTTTTATATTCTAAATATTTAGTTTTTTTAATAATCCTTCCTCTCTATCTAACTCTTCTAAATTAATAAGAACTATTAGACTAGTTTATAAATTAGTATCCTTAAGTACTAGTAAGTTAATATCTATCCTATCTAAAGAGGAAACCTCTAGGTTTATAAATCGAGGGGTATACTTAGCTATTTAATATTTTATATCTTCTTAAGCTATTCTTTTCCTTATATTTTTATCTCTTAATTTAAAGTATTAATTATATAGAATTCTATCTACTCTTAGGTAGGTCTAGTATCCTTTAGGAGGTATATTATTAATAAAAGCCTTTAGTAAATAATTAATCTAAGCTTAATAATTTATCTTAATAAGCTATTTTAGAAGTACTAGGCTTCTAATTTATATATAAAACCTAAGCTAATTAATAAAGTAAAGACTAGAAGCTTATAGTAGAGGGTTTATATATTAAAGTTCTATTAGGTATAGCTATTTTATTAAAACTTCTTTAGTTTTATATCTTAGTAGAAAGCTCCTAGTAATAAATATTAGAGTTTATAGTTATCCTTTAGCTCCTCTCCTTAACTACTAATTATTATAAAACTAGTTTCTCTTATCTTATAGGTTAATTAGTAAACCTATAATAACTACTTTAGTAGACTTAGGCGCTTATAAATAAATAAGGAGTATATTAGGGGACTTAGCTTTAATTTAGGTAATTATAATATCCCTTATATCTCTATCTTTAAAATCGTCTTCTATACCTCTAACTATCTTATAATAGAGTAGTTAGCTAGGCTTAATAAGCCTTATAATATAGTAAGTAACTACTAAGATATCTTTAATATATATTAGAGTTACTATTTTAAGTATATTAATAGTATTAAATATACTAGGTATAACTTATTATATATATAAAGGGTAAATCGTCTTCTCTATTACTTCTAAGGTCTTATTCTAATACTTAATAAGGATATATTTTAATATTATATTAAAAGGGTCTATCTAACTAAGGATATTATCTATCCTAGGCAGAGGGCGTATATTATATTTAATTAGCTAAAGCTAGTAACTAAGCTTATTAAGAGGTCTAAAGCCTAGTATATCTCTATTATTTTATCCCTATACCTAAAACCTATTTATACTTAATTTATTAGATATAAGCTTTATTAAAGGTCTAATTTTAAGGATAGGAAGGTTTAAGGATCTTAACTCCTAGATCTATATATCTAATACTTTATTATTATAAAAAATAACTTTCCTTATTATAATATATTAGGAGAAAGGTTAATAAGGGGAAAGTATAAGTAATTTATAAACTAAAGAGCTAAATAGAAGTAATATTTAAAGAAAAAGAGGAGCTATAATATAATAATTAATACTATATAATTAGTAGATAAATTAAGTTTAAAAGTAAAATATATATATATAGGGGAGAGAGAAACTAGAGGGCTTAAGGGGTAAGGAGTGCGTTTTTATATCTACTAATTACTTTAATAATATAATAAGTTATTAGTAGCTTATAGAAAGAATAATTAACTCTCTTCCTTTACCCTCCTTAGCTTTAATAAAATAAAATAAACTTAGGATAAAAAACCTATAATAAATAGAATAGTAAATTAGAGTAGTTATATATAGGGAAAGAATAAAGGAAATAATAGTTAGTAATAGCTATTAAAACGAGTAGCCTAGTTATAAATTAAATAAATATCCTCTTCTATTCTCTATTATTAACTTCTCCTCTTATAATAACTACCTTTAGCTAGCTATTTTAATCTTTATTTAACCCCTTTATACTTTCTTTCTTATATTTATGAATTATATGTTCTTATTATAGCTAATTATAACTTCCTTATCTTAGGTATTAAAAATACTAATTAACCTTACCCTTATTATTTCCTATTAGTAGTAACCCTTTAGGTCCTTAGTTCTAATATCCCTATACTTAAAATAAAGAGAAATAATATACCTCTTTTTATCTAATACTCTAATAACTAATTTTAGGTATTCCTTCCTTTCTTTTTAATATCCCTATACCCTCTAGTTAATAATTATAATTCTTAGGTAGCTATAAGCCTTATTTAGCTTTAACTTAATATCCCTAGTAATAGAGACTTAGAGGTAGCCTTTATACTATAGATATTCTCTAGTAAGACTACTAAGGTAATAAGGCTAGCTTTCTAGAAGGCTTATCTTAGTAAATAGGACTTTAAATAAATATTTAAAGTAACTAAGGGGTCTAGAGAATTCTATTATTAAGTCTTTATTTATACCTCTATTACTTTCCTTACTAGCTTATAAGAGATAAAGCTCTTTTAGCGCGTAGTAGCTATATATAGTTTATTTATTTAATCCTAAAGTAGTTATAATATAATACCCTATATTTACTATAAAGAGTAAGCTTATACTACTAGGAACCTTATATCTAGCGTTTATATCTATAAACTATACTTTAAGTATATCTTTATACTAAGTACTCCTTATATTAACTACTTCTTTTATAAAACTTAAGAGAGTTACTTATATAATAATCTAAGTATCTATAAGCGCTATAGGTATAGAATTAAGTATAA